>JAMXBD010003286.1:0-128599 GCA_024138025.1 Combretum micranthum
AGTCCCTACATGGGTGTAGGCAATTGTGTGAAGTCCTATATCGAGGGAATTGTGTTTGAGCTGAATCTAGTATGTGCATCTCTCCTTGCCATATATTAAATCTATCATCTTTGTTTTTTATGAGTATAAAGGGGGAAGTGTAGGATGTATAATTAACATTATGCATATAGTCTATTTTGATATATAATATATATATATATATAAAGGGATAGAAAATGACATATTGCATTTCCTTAAAATTAAGCATCTGAACTCTGATTAAAAACTTCAGAAAATTCTTTGAAAACTTAGATGCTTAATTAAGAGACAGTATGCTGAAGTGAATATAAGTTAATTGTGCACAAATTGTCCTCATAAAAAAAAGGAAGATTGTTGAATTCAAGTGTTCAAAGTGGATTTTGATGAGATAATATAATGCCCAATTAACATTTTGTTTGATGTAAACTACACTTAATTAGTCATATATATATATATATATATATATGCATGTTTGTGGAGTTTTCTACATGTTTTAGCAGAAACAGAAGTTGTCGAGAGCAAGCCCAAATCATGTGATTAAGGTGCGACAAAGTTAAAGCCAAATCTCAACAAGCTCAAATATGAAGAAACAATAGTCGAGGGGTTGATTGAGGCCTAAACAAGTCAAGAGATCAAGGCTTTACAAGGTTAAGCCTAAAGTGCGACAAGGAAGAGAAGAGATTAAACTTGTCAAGGGTCACATTGAGGCATCGACGTATTAAAGAGTTAAGGCATGACATGTTTTAAACTAAGGCTCGACAAAGATAAAAAGCTTACAGTGTTGGTCGAGGGTCAAGTTGAGTCCTCGACATGAAAAGAGTGAAGGCGTGAAATTAAAATTTAAGCTCAAACAAATGTGCCTGTGAGACGACTGTTGAGGGCAAAGTTAAGAGGCGACACTTGAGGCGCGGTTGCTTAAATACTAAAGCTGATGTGGCAAGAAAAGAGCCCTTGAAGCACATTAAATGCTTGGCTGATCAAAGATGTTGTCTCTAATGGACATTTGAAATTTAAATGCTATGCATATTTAGTCCTAAGAGATCAATAGTGTGTAAAATGAAGAACAAAGGGCCCAAATCATTTACGAGCTTTTTATTGTGATCAAACAAACATTTATTTTTCTTGTTCTCTTGTATATAATTTTTAGCAAATCATAAAGAGAAAGAAACTACACTATAGAGCTTTGTTTTTATTTATTGCCACTCGTTTAACAACATTTAGAGAAAGAGGAAATATTTTTATTTCCTAAGTGGTGTAATTGCTCATCTTGAGCCAATTCCTGCATTCAATACAAGTGGTGGTGAAGACCTTGATTGAGGCATTTGGTGGACTGTGAAAAGTAGGAAGTGGACCGAACTCCATATTAAAATATTGGCTTGATTTTCTCTATCCATGTCTCTTTAATTTATGCAATATATCTATTGTTATCTATCCACTGCAAATATATTCTTTTTTTATTTGTTAAATTAAAAATTAATAATTTAGGCTTTTAGGGTATATACTTAATTCAATCCCCTTTCTATCTTGAGTACTCCTAGTGTAATTTCACTATGTTTGTGACTATTATTGCGTGATCAAAGACTTATAAGCATATCGAAACATTATTTGATTAATTAAATATGTTGATATTGTGTTTTGATACGTTGTGAGTGTGTGATAAATTGTTCGATCACTTTTAATGAACTTATCATTATTGGTATGAACTAAGAATCAGTCACGCATTACATGTTGTTGAGTCACATTTAAAGGCTGCTACTTCTATGCATGGGATTAGGTAGACTACAAACCACACATAAGCATGCAAGTGCTACTCCTTCTTGAGGAACTACTTTGTTCGGGAATATGGCCTTAGGAGGGATCAATGCCAAATCGATCGCTATAGGTGGGTACCCGGGGACTTAGTAATAGAGATCACAGACCCTTGTCACGAAAGGTGTAAATTTGTGCTATATACAGTTTTTGAATACTCGTGTATATTTTGTTGAAATCATATGTTTAAGTGCATAGCATATGCTTGCTTAGCTAACTTGCTTATCTTATTTTGTGATAAGTTTGTGGGAATATACTCACTAAGCCTATTGTTGCTTTCACTCATGTAGATTTTTGTTATCCTAGGACTACTTATGGCTCTATCATAGGATGGTGAAGCCTAAGGTAATGCGAGTAGATATGGGAAGCTTCTTGAAGAAATTTACTAGAAGATTTGGAGTAGATTTCTTACGAAATCTCTTTTGCTAGTTTGTTTTTTCGTTTTCTTTTTTGTAGTAAAGATTATGAATTATTTTAGTAACTTTAACAACCTGTTTACTTTTGAAACCTTTGTAGATTTAGCAAGGGAATACTCTTAAGAATTATAATTATCATGATTTAAGTTACCTTGTTTAATTCCTTTGTATGCTTTTATTTGATTGCCACTATAAACTGCTCAACTCCTCTTGCATCCCCTCTATTATGAAGTATGCCTTGTGCATGATACGTAAGCCTTTTATGTGAGTAAGGTAGATTCTTAAGCTTTAATATTGTGTACGGCAGGCTATCACATTTAAAATACCCTTTGTGGTGTGATAGATTTAAATTTGAGAAAGAACCCACTCAATCTACTTTTGCTTAAGTTTAACTTATTAAGTTCTACTACATTGATAACTCAACTGTTGTTAAACAAGTCAAGACTTGATTTATGTCTTAACACAATTGATGAAAAATCAATCAGTATACCATTTATAATAGAATTACACTTTAAAAGCACCATAATATGCATGAAAGTGTGAGATAACTATAGGATAAATGTAAACCACTGAAGTATTCAGAATTCTTAGAAAATAATTATAGAGCTAACAACCAAAATCGAAACCCTAAAACCAATCCAAGTTAAAACCAAACTCTAGAAAATCTAAACAAGATCAAATATGAATTTCATAAGCTTAAGAAAAAGAGAACCTTCAAAAACAAATTGAAAAATCTAGTAATTGTCCAACTCGAAATCTTTATACTAAACAATTCATTTATATGAATTTTAACACATAAATCGAGATGGTATACCCAAACAATATTCTGACAAGATTATAAAACCTTAAACCCTTTGGTGAATTTCAAAATAAAAAAATTTAAATTAAATACCAAAAGTCAACTTAAGTCAACACATAACCCTAAACTCAATTAAACAATCCCAAGAATTGTAAAATATTAAATAAACAACAAAAATAAAGTAAAACATAAATTTTGAACTTAAAATATAAGTATGATATAATCCCCCATATTTTAAAATTTTACAAGTCTTAAAGCTAAAATTGAGACTAAAACCCTAAAAATCAACTAGGTCAATAACAAGCCCTAATGAGATTAGATCCGGCAATCTCCCGCTTAAAACCCTAAAATAGTAAAAATTAGATAATCTTAGATTACAGTATGAAATAATGTCTTATAACCTAAAAAAATCATATTCGAAAAAAATTCGGCTGATTCGAACCCTAATGGGATCAGTTTCTGAAAACAGGGTCCTGGCATGTAAAACAATAAAAATATTTTGAAAATCAATTTAGACTCATAATATGATAAGGATTCATAAAATATCAGTTATAGAATTTTTTGGCTTCTAAAAATATCAAATATAGTCTTTTTACGTGTATTTTTATTACTACCGGTACTTTATTTATCTTATTCATTGATACTTACTACAATTCATCTATTTTTATTTTTCCTTACAACCTATATACCTATTTTTTACATTTACTTTTCCAATATTACTTTTTGCTAAACTTCTGTTACACTTTACATACTTTTCTTTACAAAAGTCAATTTTTTAATCTTTTCCTCTTCCTCTTTTCTAAATGGCCAGCCACTTTCTCTCTTTATGCCCACTATTTTATTTTATTTTTTTATTTATTTAATTAACTCTAATTTTTCTCCAACTTTTCCTATAAATAACCCCTCTATCTTTCATTCTTTACACACTTCTTCCATATGTAACAAAACTCTACCAAAATCAAAACTCAAATCCTCTCTTCTCTCCTCCCCTCTCTCTTTCACGCCATTACACATACTGAAATAGCCATGAATTCCTTAAATTACATATTAATGTGTTATTGAAATGATATATATATATATGTGTGTGTGTGTGTGTGTGTGTGTGTGTGTGTGTGTGGTTAATATAATTAGTGAATGTGTTAGACATGTGTTATTTTGTATGTGTATAGTATTATTAAATTAATATTATTGTTTGGTATGTATAAATGTGTGCATAGTGTAATGAATAGGTGTGTCTTTTTCAAATTAATATGCATGTGTTATGTTTAGAATTTAATCAAATTACTTTTGAATAGCTTAGGATTTGTGACAGAATTTTTCAAATTTTAAGCCCACTTTTTAAGCTTAAATACAACTCAAATGCATTTAAAATTTGCCCAAATTAATCCTAGGACAAATATACCCCTAATGGCTAAGTTTGGATGACAATTGACTTTGTTTAGATATGTTTTGGACCTCTTCTTGGCAGCCCCATTTCCCATACGAATTTTCATTTCTTTTCTTTCTTTCTTTCTTTCTTCCTTTCTCATCCCAAAATCTCAAACCCTAAGCCAAGATTTATTACCAGCTTTAGGATTTGAACATCATTCCAAGCCAAGATTTAGTCATGTGAGTTTAATGCAAACTTTATCTTTTATTTTATGTTCTATATTATGTTTGTTTGTAAATGTTAGATAGAAATGATTTTGATGTGATAATTGGTGTGGGATTGATTTGGTGCATTGATGATAGTTTGAATGAGATTATGTGGCTAATGGAGTGGTAGTTTATATCTTATATGAGTGTTGATGTGTGGGGATGAGTATTTTGGAAGATTGAAGATTGAGTAGTTGAGATGTGAATTTGAAGTGTGATTAGTGTTTTGATGATTAGAAGTAGAATTCATGTTGTTAGGATAGTATTTGGATCATATAACAAGCTTTAGAAAGTTTGGATTAAGTTTGGGAAATTTTTGAAAAATGAACAAAGTTGTAATAAAACAGGAGAAATAAAAATCATTTTCGTATAGGCTAAAATTTGAACGTACGCCGGCATCTGGGGCTTCTACGCCGTTGGCTTATAGGCGGTGTTGGAAACCAACAGAATCAAATTTCTTAAGGCCGATTGAACGCCGCCGGCTTTCACTGGAAAAGTCAGTCGGCATTCATTTTTCCACATTGTACGCTGGCTACTGAGATTCCAAAGCCGCTGGCGTAGAGTGAGAAGCTGCCAGCGTACATGGATACGCAGCCGGTTTGTACCTCTTGGTAAACTTTTGAAAATTTGAATTTTGCATTCTACACCGGCTCAAAGCCTCTAGCGTAGAATCAAGGTAGCCGGCGTACCCTTGAACGCTGCTAGTGTTGGCAGTGTTGATTTTCAGAGTATCGAACAGCGGTTCAAAGCCGCCGGCTTTGAGTGCCAGCGTATCCCCTGCGCTTTTGAATTTTAAAAACTTTCGTTAAAATTTTCCGAAGTTTGATATATGATCAATTAAGTATTTGTTAAGCGATCTAAGATATAATAGGATGTTTAAATGCTTTATTATGACTTTGTATTAATTTATTTGGATTTCTTTGATTTATTTATATTTTCAACTAGTTAATTAGTGCTTAAGCTAAGTGTGAAATTCAATATTGATTTAAACAGTGATAGATCATTGCCCAGTCAACCCCGTTAATTTCCGAGCTATCTCAGGTACGCAGTAACTTGCTTGTTTCTTTGCTACGATAGGCATCAAAGTTAAACTACTTTAAATTAAGAAAAATCCTATTTACATATGAGTGTTGATTGTCTTTGTTTGCCGTTGAATCTGGTTCGGAGAGCAGCACCCTGCTCAGATTGGGGGTAGGGTACTTTCTCGTTATTAGATAGAATTGTTTAGGAGATATGAGTATTCGAGCTACTCATATCAATCCCCTGAGCATCGTGATGCGTTACTCAGGATCCCCTAGTATTACGGGCTACGCCGGAAGGTGGGGTTGCCTAGTCTGTACGAACAGTAGGGACCACTCAGGGAGGCGGACGTAATACTAGATCTTTGTTGTCCGAGTTTGAATACTCTCGTGTTGTTTTACTAACTAAAGACTTAATAATAAACAAGTGATTGTTGCATAATGCATTTAGCCTAAGAATGTGTGATCCACTTTGCATTTTGTATTCGTTACTTGCGTACTGGGCCTTTGGCTCATATTTTATCCATTTCAGGTGATGACTTCGATGAGTTCTATACGAGTATGGGGTACAGAACCGACTTTGAAGATTTTCTTGATGGATTGGAGGATTAGAGATGACCATGGACTCAATGGAACCCTATGAATGTAATAGATTAGATGTGATTCTTTTTGGTTGATGATGTAATTAAAGTGTTAATTTAGGGTTGTGTTTTGAGGATTTTGGTTAAGACTTGTAAGAAGCCTTTGGATGTAATATGTATATATATGTTGTAAAGACCCGACCCACCAATCCTTAAGATTTAGCAAGTCAAGTCCCCAACCACATATAATATTTTCATATTATATGTAAGGTTGTCCTAAATATAACAATTTATGTGAATTGTTTGTTTAATCCCACTATAACTTGATATAAAGACTTTTTACAAAAGGATTACTCACTTGAGTAATCTATTCATATAGAACTTTTAAAGAAATAATTTACAATTTTGTGTCAAGCACATGACACAACAAAACTTACATAAGTTTTGCAAAACAAGAAAAATAGACTTTAAGTCTTTATATACAAACAAGGCTTAACTAACAAGCCTCTATTCAAAATACAAAATACAAAATTGAACCCATAACTTGTTCAAAATTTTCCTTCCTTGCCATCTTGCACTCGATTCCTACTCGCCCCACTCATCCATAAACTTCTCCCAATCCGACCCATAGCCCATATCATCATAACAATCGCCATCACCTGAAATATAGCATCAGTGAGCCAAAGGCCCAATACACAACAACAACACTCAAAAGCGTAGTGACAATCATAAACTAATGCAATGCAACATTAATGTTTTATTTAACTTTCATTAGAAATCAGTGATCAAATCATCATTGGAGTATTCAAACTCCGGAACAAGCCATGGGATTCTGGGGATCCTGAGTAACGCTCACGACACTCAGGGGGTTGATATAGATAGCCCGAATATCTATATCTCCTAGATAATGTTACATTGAAAAGAATAATCTCATATAGGTTATATAGCCGTTGCCCAACTTTACTTAACTCAATCCATAATATAATTTAATTCACATGTTCCCATAAACATTGAATTAATTATACTATTTCTTTTCAAGAATAAGTAAATGATACTCAATTACTACATTTTCCTATCGATTATCCGCCGAGCCTAGTCATTGCATCATGACTATTGGCCTAAGCGCCTACACTAACATATCATTGCATCATGATAAGTTACCGCTCCTCGGACCGGATTCAACGGTAAAACACAAGTAATTCAAGCAATAATTAAGTCATTTAAATTTATATCAAATTTAAGTATGCCTACCCTAACAAACATACAAGCAAGTCACTGCGTACCTGTACTAGCTCGAGAATCAATGGAAATAACCGAAAGGGGATCACTCACTGTAAAAGAAGTAATTACAAACTCACACTTAGTTCAAACACTAATTAACTAATTGAAAATATAAATAAATCAAAGAAATTCAAATAAATTAATACAAAGTCATAAATAAGCATTTAAAGGTTTCTATTACATCGTAAATCGCTTAATAAATACTTAATTGCTCAAATAACAAACTTCGAAAAATTTAGAAAAAAGTTTTTAAAATTCAAAAGCACAGGGGATACGCGGGCAGCCAAAGCCGGCGGCTTTGGGCCGGTGTTCGATACTCTGAAAATTAACACTGCCAACGTTGGCAGCGTTCAAGGGTATGCCGACTACCTTTCATTCCTACGCCGACGGCCTTGAGCCGGCGTAGAATCCAAAACCCAAAATTTTCAAAACGTCCAGAGAGATCTAAGCCGTCCGCTTACCCAGATACGCGGGCAGTTTTGACATGTACGCCGGCGGCTTTGATTCCTAGCGGCCGGCGTACAATATGAATGAATGAACGCTGGCTGACTTTTCTAGCGAAAGCCGACGGCGTTCAGTTGGCCTTAAGAAATTTGATTCTGTGGGCTCTTAACACCGCCTCTAGGCCGGCGGTGTAGAAACCCCAGATGCCGGCGTACGTTCAAAATCTAACCTATACGAAAATGATTTTTATTTTCCCCTGTTTTATTACAACTTGTTCATTTTCCAAGAATTCTCAAACTTAATCCAAACTTTCTAGAGCTTGTTATATGATCATTACATTATTCAAACAACATAAATTCCAACTCACAACATCAAACTCTCTATCCCAAATCATCATTCACAAATTACACTTCAACCCAACTTACTATACCCAACACTTAGTCATCAACCATATGCATTTTTCAACACTTCCAATCCCTTATATTACATATACCTCTAACTCCTATAGCAACATAATACTCCTTATGCAACCAACAAGGTATATTAGCCATCAAACACAATTTAAGCTTAAAGTCTATTGCTAAAAAAAAACAATAAACTTACACATTTTGAAGACATAAGACACATACTTACCAATAGAACTTTAGACCTTGATTTTGTGATCCTCTAGCATGCTTTTGATGGTGGAAAATGTAGAAAATGAGAGGCTTATCTATATAGATCAATGAGGGAGCTTTGGAGAAGAAGAAAATGGGGTTTTGAAACTTTTTGAAGGCTTGTTTTGGTGGTCTGAAATTTGTGCACGAATTTTGCAATATTAAAGTTGATATTATCTTAAGGTTTGACTTTTGAGGCATAAGGAATTAAGGGAAATTAATGACTATCAAAGGCTAATTAATAAATTTGTCTTTAGTTCATTAACCTTGTTTTTAGCTTCTTTAAGGTATAAGAATTATGCTACCATGAGGCTTATATGCATGGATCTATTTACTCATTTTAATGCATTCCAAATATAATTCTTACATGCTAATACAATTTAAATTTTATGAACTAAATATTTAATAAATTCAAGAGTATTTGAATATTTAACACAATAATAAAACACATAATGCATCATGAACACAATTTACATTCAACATA
This sequence comes from Combretum micranthum, assembly GCA_024138025.1. Classification (NCBI taxonomy): domain Eukaryota; kingdom Viridiplantae; phylum Streptophyta; class Magnoliopsida; order Myrtales; family Combretaceae; genus Combretum; species Combretum micranthum. The sequence continues at coordinate 9,143 of JAMXBD010003286.1, forward strand.
TATCAAAAGCATATATATATAAATTCTATAACATACATATGAAATATAAATGGGAAATTTCATGGTTATTTCATATGTACTTAGCTATTTAGAAGTTAAGTTGTACTTCCTTTGTAAGATATGTTGGTAGTGTAGTAGTATAGTCTTGTTTAAGGTTAGAAAAAAAAAAAAAAATCTATGTCTCCTATTGTATATTATCTTTATGGAATTAGATAAACAATTACTCAAACAATTCTTTTAGGTAACCTTACATATAATCTTAAGGGTTATATGTGGTTGGGGAACCGTTATCTCTTATTTCAAATATAGGAGTGATAGCGGGTCCTTACACATACGCACATAATCTATTTGTTGTTTCAACCTTCTTCCTTCATCTATCTTCTATATTAGGTAAAACACAAAATCCCTTCTTAGTTCATTTTATTTAACATGAAAAATGTGTGTGTTATGTTTCTAAAATCCCCATGATGCATATGCTAGGGAAGGAAACATGGAAACAATATATTGTTCATGTCTTGTTAACTTCATGTTCATATTTACATTAAGATGAAATGTTGTTTCTAACTTTAACTTTGTATATGTTAATAATATGTATGTCTATAAAGCTTACATGCTCACTAACCTAATCTTTATTTAATGCTCTTATTTTTATTGCTAATTATTTATTTCTTGCAAATAAATAAGACTAGTCAACTTCTAGTCTTAGACTTGTTCTTCATTAAGTCAAAATAAAAGAATACTTGTCCATATTCTAAGTCCTAGGGAGCCTTGAGAATTAATCTAAGACTCCCATAATTATTTTCTTGCTATTTCTTTATTTTGCATATAGGACTTATCCATTTCTAAGTCCTAAGAAGACTTTAATGAAAATCTAATACTTCTACAAATTTTATTATTTTTCTTTTCTTTAAGCTTCCTTATGCTTTTCATGGAACTTATTCATATCTAAGTTCCGGGATGTCTTGATAACAAGCTAAGACTTTCATATTTGGTTCTTATATTTGCAGATTTAATTTTCTATTCTCTTATTTATCTACATGAATTTATAAATTATTTCATAATGTAATTACTAATTTTATATTCATGCGTGGTCATATGATGATATTGTTGATTGGATAAAATTTTCAAAATGATAATGTGGATCATTTATATATATATATATATATATATAAATGGGCTAAGCTTCAAAGAAAAATTATTTTTAAACACCTAGAAAGAATTTGCATTAAGACATAGGATAATTGTTCAAGCTACACTCTTCCCAAAATATTAAAATAATTTTATCATAATTTTCTAATATTGATAATCCTTTATTATACAAAATTTTCTTTAAAAACTTGTTTATAAGGTATATGCAATATTTTTAAACACTTTTAATAAAACAATTTTCCTAAAACAAACTTAAAAATCAATAAAGTCCACTTAGAAATAAAATCGATAGGAACTAAATTTTAAGAAGTAAACTCATTTTCTTTTATAAAGTTAAGGAAACATATATAATAGTTATAATAATTAGCCACCCATTTGTAGCAACTCAAAATTTTAGTTTTCTTCCAAACAACCCTTTAAGTACAAAAATGTTGAAAAACTATTAATAGAGAAAGAGTTATTAGGAGAATAAAAATTTAGAACAAGTTATTCATTTAACTTCCATCATGCTAAAACTTAAAACATTTTTGAGGTAACAATACTTAGAATGATTTTTATTCTAAACCACATAAAGATTCATGTTTTGGAAAATATTTCGTTAAAAGAAGTTTAGAATGAAAATAAAATATTCATGAAATTTAAATAAATATAAAACCATTTCTTTAATTAAATTTCTTAATTAAAAAATCTAAGAACTAAAATTTTGTTTCAAAATCAAACTTAGGAAATTTTTTAAAAGGAAATACACTTGGAGTTTTGCCTCACCAATAGGTAAAACCATGTTTTATAAAATAAATTGTTAAATAAATTTTTTAACAAATATAAAACCTTTGAAGATTTGAAAATATATATTGAATTATGGTTTTCTTTTTATTGAGTCACATGTTTATAAAATAGCAAATTTAATCACAAGTCAAGGAACGACTTTTCACAAAACTCTACCTTCCATAAAGATTGTTGACAAATTTTATTTTTAAGACAACATCACTAGGATCATGCATATAATATGAGTTATTGTTAATATTAAATGATTTTCAAAAGTAGAAATATTTATATATTTGCTATAAAGTATCTAAGCGAAGAAAAACTTGGGAAAATTTTCAATTTAAGGGTTGGGACCTTTGGGTCAGATCTGTACTGACCCATTTTGAAATCCAAATGTCTTTAAATATTAAAAGTAACCTTAGAAATAGATAGATGTTTTTAAGTAAGTAGAAAACGATATCTAATATGTGAAATTCTGAGTTAAAATGAGAAAGTTATGGCCATTTTAAGTTGAAATTTCCCTTTATCCGAATTTTGACGAAAATAACAAGATAGAATTAGGAAGTTTAAGTAAAAATTCTATAAAATACTTATTCCGGTATTTCTTTTATCTAGGTAACGAGAAATACGAGACTCCTATTCTTGAGGATTATTATGAATAAGAAGATTGCGATATGGACGAGAAAGTTTTTTGTCCTAAATTCGTTATCTTATTTATGCTTGTAAAGTAGTTGTACTACCGCGATGTGTTTCCTCTGATGTGTTGTACGCCTTGTGCATGATATGGAAGCCTTTGTGTGACTAAGAAAGTCATTCATAGACTTCAATATTATGTACATTAAACTACCACGTTTAAGATACCCTTCAAGGCGTGATAATAAATGTCATTTATCAAAATTCACAACACAAATAACCATTAGAGAGAGTAGTATTGATCAAAGAAGAAACATAGTTTTCATAGATCCAGGGCTATCCCATCAAAATCAAATGGTTACTGTAATCCCCTTGAATTTACATAACCCGATTATAATAAATTTTATAAATAAAATGTAGAATCATAAAAGAACTATAATAAAATATCAGAAATCACTCCAAAATTTTCGCGATTTAAATTTTTAAGTATGAACAAATTAGAATAAAGAATCTTTATCACTAAGACTTTAAAAGTTCATAATAAAGAATAAAGAGAACTATTTAATATTTAGAACATAAGATTTAATGTTAATATATATAATATATATATATATTAAAACATTCAAGTTAAATAATTCTGAGTCTATAAAAACAAAAATTCTAATCTAATCTAGTAATTTATAATTAGTAAAAAGAACTAAGTAACAAATATAAAATTAAAATTAAATTTCTAATCTAATAAAAAAATCAAGAAAAAATTTATAAATAGAAATGAATTCATATATAATTTCAAATCTTAAAAATTTATAATAAAGTCGAATTAAGGGCAACATAATTATTAATTTATCAAAATACCACCAAACAAAACTTTTAAACAAATAAAATATAATTTACAATAGCAGATATAAAAACTGAAAAGTAAAAGTATTAAACTAAAGATTCTATGTATAATATCGTATTCAGAATATTTAATATCGTTAATATGTAAATTTTTATCCAAAAATATTATCAAATTAGTATTCATCATACGTGTCATTTGGATCCACAAAATTTATTTTTTTTTTACCAGTTCATATTTTTGCCCACTCCTTGCATATTTATTGGTTATAAATTTATCATCTTCTTTTTGTTTTTATATTTCCATACATCCTAACTCACTTACATTTATTTCACATTACGTAGTTCATTTGCTTTGAATTTGAACTTTTCTCCTGACACGACAAATCCTAACCAAAAAGAAAAATCAAGCACATATATACATATGTTTAATAGAAATTCTATGTATACCACAGTGTTCAAATATTTAATAACGCAATATGGAACTTTTCATTAAAAATATTACTGAATCAGTATTTAATATACGTATCACTTACACCCGCAAAATTGATTTTTTTCACAAATTTATATTTTTCCCCACTCCTTGCACAGTTATTGGTTATAAATTTATCATCTTCTCCTTATTTTTATATTTCTATATACCCTAAAACTAAGATGATTATCTACTAATAATTATTATATTAATATTTATACTTATAATACACATATACGATGCAAATTGTACCAACAATTCGGTGCAAGTGGGAACAAAACACGGTTGGGATTGTCTTGAATTTATCCAGCCGAATCCTTCAATAAATTGCATTAGATAAGATCAAAAACCGACCTTAGGATTCCTTGCAAGTTGGCATGAAACAAATTACCTTCAAATTGGCTAAACTGGTGTCCAGAAACATCTCATACCTATCAAAGGCCATCCTATTCTAGCTTTTTATATATATATATATATATATATACATACATAATAACAAACACAGAGATCATGCACTTAGAAACTCAACCGCATGTTACTTTACATGACAAACAAAAACAAAAGAAAACTCCAAAAACGCATGGAATTGATTGAACAAGGTAAGATCCAAATATCTTTAGTTACACCATTTTTTTTCTTTCTTTTTCCGAAAGTTATAGATTTAGATGAGTTTTGATGTTTTTAGTTGTTATATGTGTAGAAATATCATGTATAAGTGCTTAGGAACGATTTAGAATGAATTTGGACATGTAAAACACACGAAATAAGCTTTGAACCAAGCTTGAAGATGATGAATAGTACCCCTGATACTGTTCATGTGAATAGTAACCGAATTTTGCAGAAAAAACTAAAAAAAACCATATATAATTTTTTTTCCCTTTCTGGTTGGTTGAATAATTATTAATAATATATATTTATTAATTTTGAAGTGAAAATTATTTTTAATAATTTTTTAGAATTATTTTATTAATATGTAGTTATTTAAGTATATGTGTATGTAAATACTTTAGTATTATAAAGGATGTAGAAAAATATAATTTTATTAATTATGATTAGATAAAATAATTAATATCATTTTATTTATTAATTCTGGATTATTATTATTTTTAATTAATTTTTAATATTAGTTTTGTTAGTATAAGCTAATTAAGATATAGATTTTATGTATATGTATTAGTAATGTAAAAAGTATTAAAAACTAATATTATTATTTATTATGAATTTTATTATAAAATTAGTAATTAGTTAAAAATAATAATAATAAATATATATAATTTAATTAATTAATTAATAAGATTTAGTTATAAAATCTATTATATTATTCCGAATGTTATTATTATTATTATTGTTGTTGTTGTTGTTGTTGTTGTTAATATGATCTTATTATGATTCTATTGTTAATGTTGTTAATGTTATTATCATTAATATTATCATTACCACTATTATTATCATTAATAATGATGTGATTATTATTACTACTGTTATTAGTAATATTATTATTATTATTAATCAAATTATTATTAATATTATGATTATTACTAGTATTATTATTACTATGATATGTATTATCATTATTGTTATCTTTAAGATTACTACTATTTTAATACAGTTATTATGAAAAATATAAGGACCGCTATTACCCCTATATTTTGAAATAGGCGATAACAGTTCCCAACCACATATAACCTATAAGATTTTATGTAAGGTTGCCTGAAAGAATGTTTGAGAAATTGTTTATCTAATTCCATATAGATAATATAATAGGAATCATAATATATATATACATATATATATATTTTTTTTTCAAAACCTTAAGCAAAGCTATATTACTCACTACCAACACATTTTGCAAAAGAAACACTTAACCACTACATAGCTAAGTACATATATATATATATAATATATATTACATCCAAAGGCTTCTTACAAGCCTTAACGAAATCTTCAAAACACAACCCGAACTAACACTTTAATTACATTACATCATCACAAAAGAATCACATCTAATCTATTACAAATCATAGGGTTCCATTAGTCCATGGTAACTCTAATCCTCCAAACCATCAAGAAAATCTTCAAAGTCGGTTCCGTACCCATACTCGCATAGAACTCATCAGAGTCATCACCTGAAATGGATAAAATATGAGCCAAAGGCCCAATACACAAGTAACGAATACAAATGCAAAGTGGACACACATTCTTAGACTAATGCATTATGCAATAATCAATGGTTTATTGTTAAGTCTTTAGTTAGTAAAATAACACGGGAGTATTCAAACTCCAGACAATAGGGATCTAGTATTACGTCCGCCTCCCTGAGTGGTCCCTACTGTTCATACAGACTAGGCACCCCACCTTCCGTCGTAGGCCGTAATACTAGGGGGTCCTGAGTAACGCATCACGATGCTCAGAGGTTGATAGTAGCTCGGATACTCATATCTCCTAAATAATTCTATCCATTAACGAGAAAGTACCCTGCCCCAATCTGAGCAGGGTGCCGCTCTCCGAACCAGATTCAACGCAAACAAAGACAAGCAACACTCATCAATTAATAAGGTTTCCTTAATTTAAAGTAATTTAGTTGTGATGCCTACCCTAACAAAGAAACAAGCAAGTTACTGCGTACCTGAGATAGCTCAGGAACTAATGGGGTTGGTCGAGCGAGGATCTATCACTGTTTAAGACAATATTAAATTTCACATTTAGCTTAAGTACTAATTAACTAGTTGAAAATATAATTAATCAAATAAATTAATACAAGGTCATAATAAAGCATTTAAACATCCTATTATATCATAAGACACTTAACAAATACTTAATTGATCATATATAAACTTCGGAAAATTTTGAAGAAAGTTTTTGAAATTCAAAAGTGCAGGAGATATGTCGGCCATCAAAGCCAGCGGCTTTGAACCAGCGTTCAATACACTAAAGATCAACACTGCCAAACTGGCAGCGTTCAAGGGTACGCCAACTGCCATCATTCTATCCGGTGGCTTTGAGCCGGTGTAGAATGCAAATCCAAATTTCCAAAAAATTGTCGAGAGGTACATGGGGTTGATCCACATCTATGAATATCCCCAACACCGGCAGCGTATCCATGTACGCTGGCAGCCATTGATTCTACGCTGGCGGCCTTAAGCCCAGTGTTAAAAATTAGGATTCTGTTCCCATTCCACACCACCCCTAAGTTGGCAGCGTTGGAATCCCAGTAGCCGACGTACAATTTAAAAAATGAACACTGGCTGACTTTCTAGTGAAAGCTGGCAGCGTTCAAACGGTTTTAAGAAATTTGATTCTGTTCACTTCCAACACCGCCTATAAGCCGGCAGTGTAGAAGTGCCAGATGCCGGTGTACGACCAAATTTAAGCCTATACGAAAATGTTTTTGATTTCCCCTCTTTTATTACAAATTTGTTCACTTTCAAAAATTCCCCAAACTTAATCTAAACTTTCCAAAGCTTGTTATATATTCCAAACACTATCCTAACAACATGAATTCTACTTCTAATCATCAAAACACTAATCACATTTCAAATCTACTCTCAACTGCTCAATTCTTCAATTTTCCCAAAACACTCATCCTCACATATCAATATTCATATAAGATATACACTACCACTCCTTTAGCCATATAATCTTATTTAAGCTACCTACCATGCACCAAATCAATCCCACACCAATTAGTGCATAAAATTCATTTTTATCTAACCCTTACAAACAAGCACAATATAGAACATAAAATAAAAAGATTAAGCTTGCATTTAACTTACATGACTAAATTTTCGCTTGGAATGTTGTTTAAATCCAAAAGCTTGCAGTTGATCTTGACTTAAGGTTTAAGATTTTGAAATGGAAAAGAAAGAAAGAAAGAATGGAAAGGAAAATTCGTATGGGAAATAGGGCTGCCAAAAAGGGTCCAAATCTTGCTCAAACAAAGTCAATACTCATCCAAAATGTGTCTTTAGGGGTATATTTGTCCTAAGATTAATTTGAGTTAATTTCAAATGCATTTGAGTTTGTTTTAGGCGTAAAAAGTAGACTTAAATTTTGTAAAATTTTTATCATTAATCTTAAGCAATTCAAAAGTAATTTTATTAAATTCTAAACATAACACATGCATATTAATTTGCAAAAGACACATTTATTCATTACACTATACACACATTTATACATGTAATACAAAAATATTAATTTCATTATACTATACACATACAAGATAGCACATGTCTAACCATATACCAATTATATAATCCAAGCACTCATACACACACATATTATATATATATATATATATCATGTCAATAACACATTAATATGTAAATTAAGGAATTCATGGCTATTTTTGGGTAAGGAACAATATAAAAACAGCAATAATGGGTCGGGTAAGGAACAATATAAAAACAGCAATAATAATAATAAGTATAAAAATATAAGCCTACTAAATATCAATTTTTCGAATGCTCAATAGAAATATAAAATATTTTAAGATCAAGACAAGCAAAATAAAATAAATATTAAATAAAAATTAATTATCATAGGATCATTAAAGGACCAATACAGGTAATGAAAATTAAATTAAATATAGATAGGACACCTAGATAATTATAGAAGTTTAGTTACACTATTTTTATTATTTAATAAATATTTTGTCATAATAAGTGGCAATGAATTGTAATTAATATAAATAAAACTAATATATCTTAAATGAATTATTTTACTAAGTAAAATCATATTGGATTGATTAAACTAATTAAAATAGATTTAGTAATTGAATAGGCGATTAGTTTCAATTAACTCAGCTTAGATTAATATAGTAAGTAAGACCATAAAAAGAAAGGAGTACGTAATTTCTAAAATATGTCTAATTTAGAATTAGTGTAAATAATAGTATAAGTTATACCACAACTAATCTGGTGAATATGTTATTTCAAATATCTTATTTTCGGAGCTAATAGAAGAATAGATTAGTTAAATAATAAATATCTGTTATTTCGTTTTCATAGGAAAAATACATCAATTCTCGAATTTCCAATAACATATTCCGATAGTTTAATGAGGACCACAGGTGAGTAACTTTGACTTTATCATACTGTTTGTGCTTGTAATATAGCTGCATTTACAATAATAATATATTAAACCAATATGCATGTGGGATTTGGGTATATTGCATGATGTTTGGTGTATGCTTGATTGCCAAAATTACCCTATTATAAGTGATAAGTTTATTGTATGATAATTACTGTATGAAGCATGTTGATATTGTATGTGAATTGTATGATCACCTTAAACCTGACTAAAAGCTTTTGACACCATAAAAGAAAATGATAATGCATTACACGATTTGCATAAACAATATTTGAGCAAGTGGCAGCTTATTACGTGTTAGTATTTCGGCCCTCTGATAATGCTTGGTTGACCTAGGCTAAAAGCTATTAGATCAACACAAGGTTACCTTTGAGCTGTCGATACTATAGGAACTAAATGGTAAATGAAGGACGCCGCTTATGGTATCGCTTTGAAAGGACTAACACTTAGTGGAGTTTCTAAGGCAGAAAAGGAAATGGGAGATTTAAGATATGGTTAATTTAAAAGATAATTAAAGTGAGTATTATTGTATTCCTGTATGCTTAGTCTCTCCTAGGTAGGTGGGTCATAGCATTGTGATCCTTCAACCCAGATGAGAGGGTGTAAATCTCATCTTGCTTTGGATTCTAGATCATCCAAGCTTGTAATGTGCATATGATTGATTGTTACGTTGCATGTGATTGGTAATTATACTTGTTTGTTATTGTTTGATGTGTGGTTTGGTCAGGTTATCTCACTGAGCCCGTGGTTCGCTCACCCCCAACAATTTCTGTGCAGGTATAATACTAATTGGGTAGGATAGGGATGTGTGAAAAGTACTTCTCCATCAGACTATAGTGAAGTTAGATACATAAGTGGCATTGAACTTAGAATGTAAAATTTATTATTTGTATAAACAATTGAGACTTTATTTTTGTAAGTTAGAACTCAATTTCATTATTTAGTAGGGGATACCGATTCTTGCGATCTTGGTAGGAAGTGGACAATCGGATTCCATAGTTGAAATCCTAATATAATATATATTTATATGAAAGATATTGATAAATAAATAGAGTCTTGTACACTCTGACTTACAAGACGGCTCTCATATTACAGGTGCACACGTGGTATGATAGCTTTAGATTAATCCTACTAGGCCCCTTTTAAGGCGTGACAGAGTTTGGTATAAGAGCTATAGGTTTGTCAGAGATAGGAGCAACCTACCAAATGTGAGATTGGGGTAGCATTGGTAGATAAATTAAGTTTACAAACTAAAAGATGTAGACATTTATACTATATATAGTTATATATTACAAGTATTATATGGGCACTTGTTGTCCATATAAATGTGATGTCTTATCTTCTATTCTTATGTCCAAAGGTAGTATAATCTTATAATAGAACCAAACCATAAGCTTCTAGGTTAGTTAGACTTTGATGACAAAACTACATACCCCACCCTTACTAGATGAATTGGAATTGACAACGAGACATAACAACTATAGATAGTACAACACAACACATCAGTGGAAAAATCAATAATATCTTTTGGTTGTATTACATTAGCAAGGTGAATGAAAGAAGGAACTTTCTCCTGTATTGGGATATTATCAGTTAACGTAATAAGGATATTATATGATTCTGATACATTTATAAAGGTTCTAAGGAAAATTGGAATTTGGTATAATAATAGTATCAGAAATATCAATCATTACTACCATGAACAAGGTCATAGTTCTGGTAGCAAGACATGACCTAAATTGGATCTATATACTAAGAAAAAGAAGTCCTTATATCATAATCCATAAATGGTGCAACAAGAAATTGGAAGAGGTACTCTATTTAATTTAAGCACCAATAATTAACAAAGGATTGATGGAACAGTCAATACAAGTCTTATTTATGCGAATTAGCGTGCATAATAATGACTGCTTGCAAACTAAGCCTTGGAAATAAATCAGTGATGATTTTAAGTATAAATTTTCACTTGGAGATTATTATATGACATTCATGAGTAGAAAAATTTTAGTATAATTAGATATATTGGTGAAGTTTGGAGATTTTAATAGAGAATTATATTGTAATGGATATAGGATATAAGCTCAAGGACAAGAGCTACTAAAGTAAGAAACGAACAAATGTCTAAAACAACAAGTTGGACAACCAATAACTAAACAACAAGATGTTTCACATGAGAAGAACGTCATGAGCAACATGGAGACAAAGTACAAAACCGAATTGATGGAATTGACCCAGGATGATAAGACTATTGATGAATATGAACAAAAGTTTAATCGATTGTTTCAATTTGCACCAGACACTTACAAAGATAGTAAAGAGAAGAAAAAGCAATTTTTCATGGTTGGATTAAAACCATACCTTCAAAGGAGATTAGTTGAATTTGAACTTCCTGACTTCGATACCCTTATTGAAAAAGCATGAAACTTGGAGTATGAAAGGAGAAATAAAGTAGAATGGCTTGAGAAAAGGAAACAAACATCTACAAAGAAAATGCACGACAGTTCGGAAACAAGTATTGCATCCAAAAAGGTGAAAAATTTTGAGCCGCTTCAAAAGAATGAAATAAATGTATTGGAAAAAAATAAACTTGTTTGCTGGAGGTGTAGAGGACCTCACTATCCAAGAAAATGTCCTCAACTACAACATAAGTGTTATTACTGTGGTAATGTTGGACATATAGCTACAAATGTCCAGAAAGAACACGAAGAATATGTTTTAAATGTAAGGAATATGGACACATTTCCATACATTGTTCTCAGAAGATAAAGTGATGCTACAAATCATTCCAATTTGAAGAGTTAGATGAGGAATATAGTAAGGATTACCCAATGAGAGATTTATACGACTTACTGTAATATCTTAGTATCAAAGTTGTTTGTACTAAGAAAGGATCTACTAAATGATATGAAACGTTGATGAGAATGGAATCATAAACAATGATATGGAGATGTAGTAGACATATTAATGAGAACCTATAAGAAGCTCTAGTCTTTATTTTACTATGAGTGGCTGAAATAACATACAAATGAGAAACAAATAGAAGACCTAATAATGAGAATGAGTTGGGTTAAATTATCGATACAAAGGCGATAATAAGCCTTATTGTATAGAGTAATTTAAATTGATTAACTTATGACTTGTCCGCTATAAGTAAAACTCTCAGACTAATCATTTAATCATAGAATATATAGGTATTAAAGAGATACCTTAACCATTTAAATGAATATATGAATCAATAGATTTTTCAAATATTTATGTAGTTTTTACTCTCGATCTTTAAAAACGATATTTGACTAGTATTATAGAAATATAAAAGAATATAAGAAAGAAATAAAAATTATAGTAGAAGGAATTATAAGTACTAAACTCCTAAAATTTAGACAAACCTTTTGCAAGTTTCGAGGATAAAACTTTTCTTAAGGGGGGGGGGGGGGGGGGGGGGGGGGGGGGGGGGGGGGGGGGGGGAGAGGAGTGTAATCCCCTTGAATTTACATAACCGATTTAATAAATTTATAAGTAAAATGTAGAATCATAAAAGAACTATAATAAAATATCAGAAATCACTCCAAATTTTTCGCGATTTAAAATTTTTAAGTATGAACAAATTAGAATAAAGAATCTTTATCACTAAGACTTTAAAGTTCTAATAAAGAATAAAGAAAACTATTTAATATTTAAGAACTTAAGTTTTAATATTAAAAAAATACACATAATATATATATTAAAACATTCAAGTTAATAATTCTGAGTTTATAAAAACTAAAAATTCTAATCTAATCTAGTAATTTATAATTAGTAAAAGAACTAAGTAACAAATATAAAATTAAAATTAAATTTCTAATCTAATAAAAAAATCTAGAATAAATTTATAAATAGAAATGAATTCATATATAATTTTAAATCATAAAAATTTATAATAAAATCGAATTAAGGGCAACATAATATTAATTTATCAAAATACCACCAAACAAAACTTTTAAACAATAAAATATAATTTACAATAGCAGGTATAAAAACTGAAAGTAAAAGTATTAAACTAAGATTCTATGTATAATATCGTATTCAGAATATTTAATATCGTTAATAGTAAATTTTTATCCAAAAATATTATCAAATTAGTATTCATCATACGTGTCATTTGGATCCACAAAATTTTTTTTTTTTTACCAGTTCATATTTTTGCCCACTCCTTGCATATTTATTGGTTATAAATTTATCATCTTCTTTTTGTTTTTATTTCCATACATCCTAACTCACTTACATTTATTTCACATTACGTAGTTGAATTACTTGAATTTGAACTTCTCCTGGACGCGACAAATCCTAACCAAAAAGCGAAAAATCAAGCACATATATACATATGTTTAATAGAAATTCTATGTATACCACAATGTTCAGAATATTTAATAATGCGAATATAAAACTTTTCATCTAAAAATATTACTGAATCAGTATTTAACATACGTATCACTTAAACACGCAAAATTGATTTTTTCACAAAATTTATATTTTTTCCTACTCCTTACACAGTTGTTGGTTATAAATTCATCATCTTCTCTTTATTTTTATATTTCTATATACCCTAAAACTAAGATAATTATCAACTAATAATTATTATATTAATATTTATACTTATAATAACACATATACGATGCAAATTGCACCCACAATTCGGAGCAAGTGGGAACAAAACACGGTTGGGATTGTCTTGAATTTATCAGTCGAAATCCTTCAATAAATTGCATTAGATAAGATAAAAAACCGACCTTAGGATTCCTTGCAAGTTAGCATGAAACAAATTACCTTCAAATTAAACTGCATCCAGAAACATCTATACCTATCAAAGGCCATCCCATTTTAACTTATAATATATATATATATAATATATACATAATAACAAAACAGAGATCATGCACTTAGAAACTCAACCGTATGTTACTTTACATGACAAACAAAACACAAAAGAAAGCTTCAAAACGCATGGAATTGGATTGAACAGGTAAGATCCAAATATCTTTGGTTACACCTTTTTTGTTTTCTTTTTTTTTTTTCCGAAAATTATAGATTTAGGATGAGTTTTGATGTTTTTAGTTGTTATATGTGTAGAAATATCATGTATAAGTGCTTACGAACGATTTAGAATGAATTTGGACATGTAAAACACACGAAATAAGCTTTGAACCAAGCTTGAAGATGATGAATAGTACCCATGATACTGTTCATGTGAATAGTAACCGAATTTTGCAGAAAAATAAATAAAAAACCATATATAAGTTTTCCCTTTCTGGTTGGTTGAATAATTATTAATAATATATATTTACTAATTTTGAAGTGAAAATTATTTTTATAATTTTTTAGAATTATTTTTTATTAATATGTAGTTATTTAAGTATATGTGTATGTAAATACTTTAGTATTATAAAGGATGTAGAAAATCATAATTTTATTAATTATGATTAGATAAAATAATTAATATCATTTTATATTATTAATCTAGATTATTATTATTATTTTTAATTAATTTTTAATATAGATTGTATGTATATGTATTGGTAATGAAAAATATTAAAAACTAATATATTATTATTATGAATTTTATTATAAAATTAGTAATTAGTTAAAAATAATAATAATAAATATATATAATTAATTAATTAATTAACAAGATTTAGTTATTAAAATCTATTATATTATCCGAATGTTATTATTATTATTATTGTTGTTGTTGTTGTTGTTGTGTTGTTATATGATTCTTGTTATGATTCTATTGTTAATGTTGTTAATGTTATTATCATTAATATTATCATTACCACTATTATTATCATCAATAATGATGTGATTATTATTACTATACTATTAGTAAATATTATTATTATTATTATTAATCAAATTATTATTAAGATTATGATTATTACTAGTATTATAATTACTATGATATGTATTATTATTATTATTATTATTATTATTATTATTGTTATCTTTAAGATTACTACTATTTTAATACAGTTATTATGAAAAATCTATTGGTTTTACTAGCAAATTACCTTATAATTAACATTATTAATATTATTAACATTATTTATCATTATTATTCATTATTGCACTTTATAGATAAAAATAAAGTATAATAATTGTAAATACTTATTTTATGCATAAGAATGGAAATTGGAATAAGATAAATTTTTGATATTAATACCTTTTACGTATCAAGAAATTATATGAAGTATATTGAAAGAAAAACGACGATATAAATAATAGTAAATAAATACGAGATACTATAATGGGTCGGGTAAGGAACAATATAAAAACAACAAATATTATAATAAGTATAAAAAATAAGCCTACTAAATATCAATTTTTCGAATGCTCATAGAAATATAAAATATTTTAAGATCAAGACAAGCAAAATAAAAATAAATATTAAATAATAGTTAATTATCATATGATCATTAAAGGACCAATACAGGTAATGAAAATTAAATTAAAATATCCAGATAGGACACCTAGATAATTAAGAAGTTTAGTTACACTTATTTTTTTATGTTAAGAATATTTTGTCATAATAAGTGGCAATGAATTGTAATTAATATAAATAAAACTAATATATCTTAAATGAATTATTTTACTAACTAAAATCATATATGTGGATTGATTAAACTAATTAAAATAGATTTAGTAATTGAATTAAGCGATTAGTTTCAATTAACTCAACTTAGATTAATATAGTAGTAAGACCATAAAAAGAAAGAAGTACGTAATTTCTAAAAATATGTCTAATTTAGAATTAGTGTAAATAATAGTATAAGTTATACCACAACTAATCTAGTGAATATGTTATTTCAAATATCTTATTTTCGAGCTACTAGAAGAATAGATTAGTTAAATAATAAATATCTGTTATTTCGTTTTCATAAGAAAAAATATAACAATTCTCGAATTTCAGTAACATATTCCGATAGTTTAACGAGGACCACAGGTGAGTAACTTTGACTTTATCATACTATTTGTGCTTGTAATATAGCTACATTTACAATAAAATATATTAAACCAATATGCATGTGGGATTTGGGTATATTGCATGATGTTTGGTGTATGCTTGATTACCAAAATTGCCCTATTTAAGTGATAAGTTTATTGTTTGATAATTACTGTATGAAGCATGTTAATATTGTCTGTGAATTGTATGATCACCTTAAACCTGACTAAAAGCTTTTGACACATAAAGAAAATGATCATGCATTGCACGATTTGCATAAACAGTATTTGAGCAAGTGGCAGCCTATTACGTGTTAGTATTTCAGCCCTCTGATAATGCTTGGTTGATCTAGGCTAAAAGCTATTAGATCAACGCAAGGTTACCTTTGAGCTGTTGATACTATAGGAACTAAATGGTAAATGAAGGACGCCGCTTATGGTATCGCTTTGAAAGGACTAACACTCATGGAGTTTCTAAGAAGAAACAGGAATGGGAGATTTAAGATATGGTTAATTTAAAGAGATAATTAAAGTGAGTATTATTGTATTCTTGTATGCTTAGTCTCTCTTGGGTAGGTGGGCCATAGCATTGTGATCCTTCAACCCTGATGAGAGGGCGTAAATCTCCATCCTGCTTTGGATTCTAGATCATCCAAGCTTATAATGTGCATATGATTGATTGTTACGTTGCATATGATTGGTAATTATACTTGTTTGTTATTGTTTGATGTGTGGTTTGGTCAGGTTATCTCATTGAGCCCGTGGTTCGCTCACCCCCCAACAATTTCTGTGTAGGTATAACACTAATTGGGTCTGGGATAGGGATGTGTGAAAAGTACTTCTCCATCAGACTATAGTGAAGTTAGATACATAAGTGGCATTGAACTTAGAATGTAAAATTTATTATTTGTATAAACAATTGAGACTTTATATTTTGTAAGTTAGAACTCAATTTCATTATTTAGTAGGGGATACCGATTCTTTGCGATCTTGGTAGGAAGTGGACAATCGGATTCCATGGTTGAAATCCAGTAATATAAATCTATATGAAAGATATTGATAAATAAATAGAGTCTTGTAAACTCTGATTTACAAGACGGCTCTCATATTACGGTGCACACGTGGTATGATAGCTTTAGATTAATCCTATAGGCCCCCTTTTGAGGCGTGACAGTTACAATCCTTA
Organism: Combretum micranthum; assembly: GCA_024138025.1. Lineage (NCBI taxonomy): Eukaryota > Viridiplantae > Streptophyta > Magnoliopsida > Myrtales > Combretaceae > Combretum > Combretum micranthum. The sequence goes on from JAMXBD010003286.1 coordinate 26,248, forward strand.
AATTCTTTAATTAAGGTTCATTCCTTTAATGCCACAAAAATTTTTAATGTTTGAAATATTTACAAAGTATAGTATTTACAAGCTATTGTTAAAATTTACAAAGTAAGACAAATGTTATTTACGTTAATTACATTGAGATAATATTTATAAATAAAAATTAATAAAATCAATATTTAGAAAAAAGAGGAAACATAAAAGTTTTTTTTTTTTCTTTTAAGTCGCTCTATAGGTGCTTATGTACTTGTTAATCAGGATCAGACATCACATAGTTCTTTTGTGAAAGCTTTAGTGGGTTGGTCAATTTTAATTTCAAAACTTTCTCTATAAGTTTGTGAAATGTTTATGATTTTTGGCAAAGGATTGGTTGTAGTGTTATAAGTCCTTTACATCTATTAAATTTGCTTTTATATTAAAAATTGATTTTTCATTGTGATAAAGTTTATTCCTTTAGTATACATTAACAATTCCCTATCATATCTCTATATTATTTTTATTTTTATTTATTATTTTTATACACATATATATATATACTTTTTTATTTTTATTAGGAAAAATCTTTGATTATACATATTTTTATTATTTACTTTTTTATTTCATTTTTCTTTTTTTTTCTTATTTTCTTTTGCAGTCTTCTTCTTTTTTATTATCTAAATTAACTAATTAATTAATTAAACTAAGAAAGGAAGAGAAGTAAATCTGGTTCAACTCATGGATGCACGTGGATAAGGAGTGGCAAGTGAGCTGGGTTAAGCGCGAAGTTAGGTTAGACTCAAGCGTGGATTTGGGACGTGTTGAACACTCGAGTGTGATTTGTTTCGGCCAATGAGCAACCGAAGATGGTGTTTCGGCTACTATAGGGGCGATCGGCCGGGACAATGTCCATCGGAGGTGATTCTCGGAATGTCAAAGGCTACTTGACCTACTAATCTGAATTTTACAACTCCTAAGAACATCCTCTACCCTAAAAAATACTTCAAAATTGCCTACAAAAACAAGGATTTCATAAAAATTTTTGAAACCCTACAAAGTTACAACAATTTGTATTTGAACTTTTAGAGTAGATTTCTTGATGATAGATGTGATGTTTAAGCTTCTATTCATAGAATTGGAACTCGAACAAGTATGGAAAATGATTAATTGCACTTAATTTCCAATTGATAAAATTATGATTTTTTGACCTAGTTAATCATGATTTCATGATTTTCCTTGGTCAAATTTGAATATCCTAAGCATATTCCTTGCTGCCTTGCTTGTCCTTCATGACCTAGGACCTCTCAAATGCATGTCAAAAACTTATCCATACAGACTATTAACCTGTGCCTTATTTTGGCTTTTATAGAAAATATAATTAAGGCTTATTGCTTAGGCCCAATTAAATTGGTCATCCCATTGTGGGCTATTTAATTGGATCTAAGGCTTCTTTATAATTAAAATCAATATTATATTAAACTCATATTACTTTTATTTAACACTATGAGCCTACTATATGTACATATATTATATATTATCATCATTACATTATTATATTTTTTATTTGAAAAAATGTAATGTGTGGGCTTAATATAATATTTATTTTTCATTATAAATTAAAGCATTAATAGGCAAAAATGGGGTCTCTACACAAATCCTTGGCTTTGCTTGAACCACAAGATACATAAATGAATCCTTACCAACAAAAGTCTAGTTCCCTAATGCATCCTCTTCTAACCATCTATTTGACTTAAATTTTTTCCAATCACTGCCTGCGGTTCCTCTAACCTCCCCATAGCATATAGCTGATATGTAACTTTTATACCTTTTTTAATAACTATTCCATTGAGCCAAACGTATCGTTTACTGCTTGCTTAGTATCATTAGAAAAAAGTGGATAAAACCTCATGCTGTTGCCAAGGGAAGCATGGGTGCGTACCATATTTTTAACATCCTTGTAGATCGGTCTTTTAGATTTTTGTCTTATTTCTTTCAAAACTAATTATTCAACCCAAGGGTATCTTAAGAGTAACCAAACATATCACTTTAATGCAAAAGATGCCATGTCACAGTTTGCAAGAATAAAACTAATGACTATGTCTATGTCAAAGAATCATTGGAGCGACCTAGATCCAAGAATCTTGATAGGAGGTCAACTGCGTTAATGGTAGACTCATGTTTCAATCCTATTTTTCTCTAGCAAATACTCTAACCTTAGAGACAACAATCTTCAGACACTTCTAGGATTTGAATCGTAGGAATCATTTGACCCATAGTTGTCAAAATTACGATTTTACACATATGATTCTATGAGTTTAAAATTTTATGTGCCCTTTCCAAGTTGACTCATACATAAAATCATTTTTTTTTATAGAATCATATGATTTCAATCGAGTCTATATGTAAACTTGGTAGAATCTTACATTTTTAACGAGTCCATTGATTTTATCTATTTGAGATAGATGAACTAAAATATAAATAATGTGTGTTTTTATAAGCTATCAACTATCAGGATGATACATCTTTTTTATTGCATTTCAATTTTGTTTTCACACACCTTCTCTATCTATTTCCCTTCCTCTCCCAACTTTCCTATTCTACATTTATGGAAGCCATTCAAGTTAAGCTATAGTTGTAAAGTTTACAAGAAAACTTATCTATTTTATTTATATAAATAAGAAATTAAGATAAGTTGAAAATTTTGATTCTCCTTCAATTCATAAATTCTTCGGTTCAAATAATAGAAAGAACTTAATTTTGACCCTATTTGCTTTTTTTTTTTTTTATAAGTGTTATATTATGGATTAAGAATTATTATTGAAAAGAGAACTTAATTTCTCTATTTTTTTTACGTCCATTATATATTTCAAGTTTTTTGCAACTTCTGTAAGCATATCTATAGTTTTTCAAAACAATTTTGTGTAGGTTATAGAAACTTATGTTTATATATTTCGATTCTACATCTGATTCTATAGACTCTCTAACAATTCTATATAGAATCACGAGTTTGACAACATTGGTTTGAGCTTCCATATAAGTGAATTATAGATAAACCTTTCTCCATTGATTTTTTGTGCATCATCAAAATCTTATGCGAATTCAACTTATGGAAGAGAAGGCAACTAGTATGTAGGATCGTATCTAAGAGCAATCTCGTAGATGTTGCCATAAGCAAACCTGTAATGCCATAACTTGATGGTATTATAACCCACCATGTGTCCTTAACAAAAATGAACATGCTAAGGCAATGAAACATTAATCCACATATATATATATATATCATATAACTTCAAACTCTCAAATAAATGAGTACCTATTTAATATACTTTCTATAGCAAAACATCTAAATAACCTTGTTTGCATAAACCATAACCAATATAATCCAAACTTATAACATACAGGAAAAATCTCATAAATTGTTCTCAAAATTCATAAAACATAAAAACTTATTATAGTCTTCAACTCAGTCTAATTCTAAGCCATATGATCTAAACATTAGCAGGGAAGTCTGGTCTACTATCATCCTCCCCGTAATCCATAAAGATATAAAATCTAGATAAATCATAATATACCTGATCTTCACCTATTCTTGAAAAAGATAAAAGAATGAGCAAAATAGCCCAGTACGCCAAACCACAAACACGTGCATGGGCACACATCATACATAATCACATACAACCTATTCTAATGCAACAACACAGGTTATTATCTTTTTAAATAGCCTACAAACAGCATAGTGTAGAACCATTTTAGTCCAGTTCTAAACCTGGAGTAATTCATGACTCTATAAAAATAAGCAACATAGAAAATAGGTAATATATAAATATATTATTGATGGGTACTTCCCACAAACCCGAAGCCATTATCGCATAACTCCTAAACTACCCAAACTATTTCTATGTGCAACTCCACTAGGGACAATAACACACACATACATCATCTTTGGGTGCCAGCATTAGTATAACAATCTACCTGGTCTTTTACTAATAGCCAAACACAAGTAGCAAGCAAATTTAATTAAAAACCAAATAAAATTAGATTAGATTATCAATTCTAATCTTAGAAGCACATACAACAAACAAGGAATGGTTGTACCTAAATCAATTTCAAGGAACATAACTTTGAATCTCCAAAACCCTAATCATATAAATAGAACAGATTTCAATATACAACTTCCATAGCATAAACCTAATCCAAACTTCACCTAAAACCCTAATCTTAATAGAAATATAATTCCACACCTTTCTTCTTAACCGAAACACAATAATTCTCAAAAATAATAATTCTCCTAAAAAAATCCTTCCAAACCCTAAATTCCATTTAATACAAATCACACCAATAATCAACAGCAAAAATCATTTTTATGCAATTATAAAGATCAAGAACATTTAAACTTACGTAGAATTGATTCTTAATCCTTCTTGATCATTAAAATCCAAATCTTCAAGCAAACTAGGGTTTTCTTCAATTTCCCTTCAAAACCAATAGAAACCCTAAGGAATTTGATAGAACATTTAAATCCTAAAGAAAAGAAATAGGTTTGATTGCCTTGATCTAGACTTTTGGATCTCCTTGGATGCTAAGATCATGAATAGAGAGGATTTTCTAGGTTTAGAGATGTTTTAGAGAAGGAAACATAAGCCTAAGATATAAACAAATTTGTGGAAACTCTTTATCTTACGAACAGGGTATGCTAACAGTTTTTTGGACATACACTGGCAGCGTAAGTCAAAAACCGGCGGTGTAAACGCCAAAGCTGGAGGCCATTTCATCTTGGATCATTTTTTCTTTACATGTATGCTGGCATGTACGCCGATGGTGTAAATATAAAGGGTAGCGACGTACATACTTAAGTTGGTGGCCTACATAATTTGGACGACACTTTCAACTTCAACACTAGCTTTAACGCTACTTAAGCTACATAACATATGCCAAAGTGTTGAATTCTAGGTTGGTGGTGTACTTGGTCGGCTTTCAGCTATGAATTTCCATCTTGAATTACACTTCTGCCATTTGACAAAACAAACAGCTATAATTTAGGATGGACCATAAAATCCTCTTATAATATATCAAATTACACTTTTACCCTCCTTTATAATTTATTTATTTGTATATTACAAAACCACTGGAGAATGTCTTGGAAGTCTCGAATAGTTCCATTCTCCGCAACATCCGATAAAATAGGGATAAGGCAATCATTAAGCATATGTTTGTTGAATTTAAAAACTTGATGATGCATGAATTTGACATTACAAACCTTGGGAAAATGACATATTTTCTTGGTATAGAAGTGTTGTAAAGCCAAGAAGTTTTTTTTTTTTTTTTTATTTGTTAAAGCAGATTAGTGTAAGAAGTGTTAAAAAGGTTTCATTTGGAACCATACAATTTGGTTTATAATCCGATTATTTTAGGTTGTAAACTTATTGGAGAAAATGGAAATAAGGTCGACTACCCAAGAGGGTGTTGAGATATTTAAGATGAACTCTTGATTTTGGAATATTCTATGAAAAAGGAAGAGATGAGAAGCTAGTTGATTATACAGATAGTGTTTATGCTAGAGATTTAGATGATAGAAAGAGCACTTCGGCTTATGTTTTCCCATTAAAGTCAACAGCTCTTTCATGGTGATCAAAGAAATAATCTATAAAGACCCGACTCTCTAAATCCCGAGACTTAGAGTACCGAGTCCCCAACCACATATAATGTTTTCACATTATATGTAAGGTTGTCCTAAAACTAACAGTTTATGAAAATTGTTTGATCAAAACCATTATACTTTGTAAAGAACTTTTAAACAAAACAAGATTGCTAACAAAAGCAATCTATATATACATTTACATCATATATAAACGGTTTAGTGTCAATACAAGACACTACAAAATTTACATGTTTACTTACATCAAAAAGAAACCTAAGGAATCTTAAGGTCTTTACAACAAATATGCTTAACTAATAAGCCATCTATACATAACTTTTCCTTAGCAAAAAGTCTTCCAAAAGCCCAGGGTAATCGGATCCTATTCGTCCCACTCATCCAGAAATCTCTCGAAATCGGACCCCTAGCCCAAATCATCATAAAACTCGTCTCCAATACCTGCAAAGTAGCAACAGTGAGCCAGATGCCCAGTACACAATAACCAATGCAAAACAAATCATCAAGTCAATGTAATGCATCATTAGACGGTGATTATCTTTATTACACTTTCTTTCACAAATCAACAAGAGGGTATTCAAACCCCGGTCACGCTTTGGGAATTCAGGGATCTTGAGTAACAGCAGTTGCTCAGGGTGTTGATATAAGCAGTCCGAATACTCATATCTCTTATATCTATTTCATGAAGATAATAGCTTCATTTAGGGTTTAAAAGCTGTTGCCTGACTCTACTTAAACTCAGTCCATAACATGAGCCTAGTTCACAAGTTCCCATAAACTTTGAACTAAATCATGGTATTTCCCCCTAAGTTTAAGCAAACGTTACTCAAATACTATTGCCCCCTATCGGCTACCCACTTAACCAGAAAGAATCGCTATTGTATCATAGTGTACCATTGCATTATGGTAAAGTCATTGCATCATGACTTGGTTAAGCACCTTTGCTGCTCCTCGGACCAGATTAAACAGCGTAATAGACATCCAATTCATTCAAATATTAAGTCAAATCAATTTAAATCAAATTAGGAATGCCTATTCCTAGCAATCATCAAACAAGTCATTGCGTACCTAAACCCATTAGTATATAACTAGGATCTCTCGGTGATGAACTAACCGAAGAATCCTTAACTGAAATAGAAATATCACAATAATCAATAAATCAATAATTATAGATTTCATTCTCACAAATATACATATTATATCTATATATCACAAATAAATCAAAGAAATTCAAATAATTGAATACAAAGTCATAAATAAGCATTTAAAGGTCCTATTACATCGTAAATCGCTTAATAAATACTTAATTGCTGAAATAACAAACTTCGGAAAATTTAGAAAAAAGTTTTTAAATTTCAAAAGTGCAGGGGATACGCCAGTACTCAACGCCGGCGGCGTTGAGCCGATGTTCAATACTCTGAAAATCAACACTGCCAACGCTGACAGTGTTTAAGGGTACGCCGTCAGCCTTTTATCTTACGTCGGCAGCCTTGAGCCGGCGTAGAATCCAAAACAAAAAATTTTCAAAATGTCCAAAGATGTCTAAGCCGTCCGCTTACCCAGATACGCGGGCAGCTTTGACACGTACGTCGGCGACCTTGATTCCCGCTGCCAGCGTACAATATGAAGGAAAGAACGCCGGCTGACTTTTCCAGCGAAAGCCGGCGGCGTTCATCCAGCCTTAAAAAATTTGAATCCAACGCTGCCTCTAAGCCGGCGGCGTTGAATTCCCAAGTGCCGGCGTACGTTCTAAAAACAGGCTTAAACGAAAGATCTCAAATCCCCTGTTTCTCCACTTTGTAAAATTCAATTCTAAAACACTTTGAAACCTTTCTCAACTATATTTTCAACTTCATATACTCACCCCTATCTACACTACTCAAACCTAGCAATTCAAAACAAGAAATCAACACATTTGATTACTCCAAAACCTACTTCCACCATCCTCTACTTTAATTACTTAAACTATCGTTGTTTCATCCAACCACTTCATATCACTACAAAAATACATAAACAAACTCACACACCCACAAAACTCATTCCTAGCTCATCTCAATACATAAATAAGCAATTTAGATAGCACTAATCTCATTCATTCAAGAACTCATACAACACCACAAGAAGGAAAACAAAACAATAATCATAACTAAATCAATTCAAATACATATATATACCTTGTCTTGAGGAAAACTTTAATTTTGAAAACTTGATATTGATCTTGACTTGAACTTGGAAATGGAATTGGAAGAGGAAGAAGAAAAGAAAGAAAGAAAAGAGAAAATTCGGGTGAAAGAGAGCTGCCCCCAAAAAGTAGGTTAATTAAGCAAAATTTGACTTTAAACACATTCCAAATTTACCCTTTAAGGCATATATAAATTTAAGATGCATTTGGGTGTATTTAAGTCTCATTTAGGGCTTCATTTGAGGCATAAATACTAACTTAATTAAAGAAAACTCTATCAGCTAATCTTATGGAAAACCAAGATTAATTTTATAAATCTAACTCAACTAACACCTTAATGTATAAAAGACATAATTAATAATTTTATTACACACACACATTAATACATATATAAACAAAAATATTAATTTCAATATATACATGCAAAATAATACATTTTAGACTACTAGCAACATAACCACTATAGTCATCATGCTCATTCAATTCAATACTTAAGATAAATAAATAAACACATGGAATTTAAATAGAATTGAAATCTAGGTCATTTCATAATCAATAGTCACTTTTTTTACTATAGAAGTCGAGTTTCTTGTTGCAGCTTCATGCGCTTATCAAGTAGTTTGGTTAAGAAGGATCTTAAAGTTTTTCAATCATGATTAAAAGGGTAGCACAACCATTTTTCATGATAGTAGTTCAGCTATTGAGCTTTCACAGAATCTTTGTATTACATGGTTGAAACTAGCATACAGATGTGAAATTTCATTTTCTTCGTCAACTTACAAAAGATGGAGTTGTAAAGTTGGTTCACCATTTTCCTAGTCATGTACCACGTTATTAGGTATGTAAAACATGGGTTTTTTTTCCCATTATTGTTATAAGGCGATATACACATCAATTATTGAATAAAAAAGTACAACTTCTTATTTTATAACTCATTACTTTGCACATATTCTCTTAACAATAAAAGTGTGGAACCAATGCTATAACATAGAAAATGGAAAAAAAAAAAGGAAAAGAAAAAAAAGTGCACAAGAAAAAAATCGAAAAATGTGTAGTATGATTGAACATGAGAATTCCTAATATAAGAGGATGAAACAAAAAGAGAAGCACCATATGTGATATCACAAAACTAGAGGAAAATACATATTATTATACAAATTCTCTCTCATGCAAATTTATAGATTGCACAAATGTTTTCCAAAATATTCAAGAGTGAGTGTAAAATGTACAAAGTAAAATTCCAAAACCTATATTTGTGTGTGTATGTAAATATAAGCTTATGCTAGAGTAGTAACCAAATAAAGAAACATGCATTTAAAAACTTCCAAGATAGATAAGAAACAAATTACATAAATAAAATCCTCAATCCACCCCCAATAAGGCCATTTGACCATCATATATGCAGTTTTTGAAGTATCATCCCTATGAAAATTGTCAAGGAAAAAAAGACCATTTGAAGACAATGGAACAATTATTATTATTATTATTCGTCCTCATTAACATTTCTAAATTATCAAATAAGAAATGTATTGATGACATGGTAAAACTATAGTATGTCGCTTAAGCCTTGTAGGCTAATTAATTGACATCAATGTTGTTCTCCCATGAGAATGGTAGAAATGTTCTAATCTTCCCTTCCCTATTGTATTCATTAGAAAACAAAAGAAAGAAAAAGTAAGTCATTTAGAATGTATTATGTAGAGTAAGATAAACAAAACCTGGATAGTTAAAGTAAAATCACATGCATTACATAACAAAACGTACAAAGAGTTAAAAATGTTTACACATAAGAGACACTTAACCAAAATCCTTTATTTAGATAAATTGATTCAATAGAAGGCATGAATACAACATATATGGGATAACTTTACTCTTGAAAGTTATTTCGTGTTTTGTTATGGTATCCATGATTTAGAATTACTTTAATCATTCATAACACAATAGGAACACTATGTAATACTACTGTCTCTACGGTAAGACCAGGACCAAATCCAAACAAGACACCCCAGTCAAGGCCTTCTCCAGTGGTGGCCCTTTTTTCCTTCTTGGACACATTTCTCATCTCATCAAGGATGAAGAAAACAGATGAAGCTGACATGTTTCCATATTCTCGTAGCACATCCCTTGCAGTCTTGAATTTTTCTTCCTTCAATCCAATTTTTTCCTCAATCTCATCCAGAATTTTTCGACCCCCAGGATGTGGCACCCAAAAGACTGAGTTCCAATCATTTACACCAACAGGACTAAAAACTTCATCCAAACATTTCTCAATATTGTTAGAAATTAAACCAGGCACTTTCTCAGATAAATAGAATGTTAGACCTTCTTCACGTAGGTGTCCTTCGACCGTCCCCTCAGAGTCCGGTAAAATAGTCTCAGCACATGAAACAATCCTAAAAATGGGTTGCTCTGAGGGGTATGGATCAGAACCAACGATGATAGCTGCTGCACCATCTCCAAATATAGCTTGACCTACAAGAGTAGCAATGTCATCTTTCGAAGGACCACGGAATGTAGTTGCAGTGCTTTCAGCACACACAACGAGAACTCGAGCACCGGCATTGTTTTCAGCAAGATCCTTAGCAATTCGAAGGGCCGTACCACCTGAAAAGCATCCTTGATGGTAAAGCATCACCCTCTTCACAGAGGAGGGAAGACCGAGGAGCTTGACGAGTTGATAGTCAGCACCTGCACCCCATGACACACCATGATTCTATTAATGAACATAGATATGAAGTTTTAATAAAATTATGCTAGAAATAATTTTTTGAGTTAGGGTTAGATCCTAAATCAACCGTTTTGGCACAATTACTAACCTGGCATGTCCACGCCAGAGGTGGAACAAAAGACAAGATGTGTAATGTTTGATTTAGATCGCCCCCACTCTTTTAAGGCTTCTAGTGCTGCTTTCTCTCCTAATTTTGGCACATGCTCAATCATTATATCGTGACGCTCATTCAGGGATGTACCATTGTAAGTGCATACACTAGGATTCTTTTTGAGAATTTCTTCAGTCAAGAGGAAGTGACGTTTGTGGATCCCTGATCTCTCACCTGCAAAGAAAATATGGATAATTCATTTTGTGTTGGATGATTCGTTTTTGTTAGCCTTTTCTTTTTGCCCTCCATTTTGTGCTTTGTAGTTTGTTGTCTAATTATTCACAAAACTAACTGCTCTCTTTTTATAAACTAGAAAAAAAAAAAAAAACCTAGAAACCTTAGTTGTTGTTTAAGAATGACATGACACATTATTTAACAATCAAGCAAATAATATATTGCGTCTATTGGATGCTATTTTCCTTTTCTTAATTGCACTCAAATTACATATCAAGAATTGATATTGTATTTTATGATATCATTATGACATCACCATCTTTCTTGTAATCGTTACTATTGGTTACATGAGACGGTTTTTTAAAGAATTATATTAAGAAATTAAAGATGTACTGCAAATCAACAAATCAAATAGCAATAACACTAACAAATCAATAACATAAATCTAACTCTAGTTCGTAAGACTTAAAATTCAATATCGAAACCGATGGATTAATTAACCATGTTTTCAGGAATAATTTTCTAGTTTTGATTTGATATTTCAGTTTCGTCAATTCTTTTGCTCACTTCTATCGCATATTATATAGTCATGTGACATATATTAAAAAACCTATATTACATGTTGAATATGCGATATAGTAATGATATTTACGTAATTATTTTTATCAAAGTTATATTTATATAATTTTTTAAAAATGATAATCTATATATAATGCATATATATAAAGAAAAACCAGATACGAAATATACGATAATAATGTGGTGCTTACATATGCGTTTGAACTTTTGTTTAAGCTCAGCCATATGCTCACTGTTGGTGACACGAAAGTAAAAATCGGGATAACTGGACTGGTAGATATATTCCTCAGGAGTTGCTGTGCCGATGGCCAGCACAGTTGCCAGACCCTTGGCGCGTTGGTTCTCTCGGATGGCATCTAAAGCATGAGCACCCATTTCTGGTTTTGCGATACTTAAAGAAGATAAAAGTTTGAAGAAGTTGATGTTTTTTGGCAGAAGAAGAAGTTGATGGTAATAATAAACGATTCTCGGAGGTGTATTTATACTGTCAGTTGTTGCCATTTTCCGAAAGGTCCTAAGTTTTACTCCCCGACTAAAGAGCCGGCGCCCACCATGACCTCACTGTTTAGTATTTCTTTTCCTTCTGAATGAAAATTGGCAGTATTTGTTTGGGAGCAGTAGAGTTATGTCTCTTTGTTCTTTTTTGACCATTATTAATACTATCGAAAAGTGCCTAAATTAAGAGTAGTTCGGGAAAGTAGTTTAGTAAGTGTTAAAGAAATATTATTATATATATTTATATATATAACAACGAGTCGAAGTAGCTATTATTATTATTATTATTAGTTAACGCTTAAAAATATCTCCATGGCTCCGTTAATACTTTGATCGAGAAATTTGATAATAGCTTATTTTTCACCGGTACAAAGTACACATCATAGGAAACGGAAATGAGAAAAAGGGAGGTTGGTGTGGTAGAATAGTCAAAAGAAAATGGGCAGCCAAGTTAGACTTAAAATATAAAATATTTTATAATTGCTGAAATATCTCAAAAAGTAAAATTAAAATCACCAATTAGCTAATTCAACCTAAGTCCTGCTTTTATATGTAAGTCTTCTTAACCTAGACTGTATTTTTGGAGGAATAACTCTCTTGTTTTTTTAAAACCTTAAACTCTTTCTTGAGTAAGAAGAAGAGGGAAGCTAATGTAACAAAACTTTTTCTTTATTTTTTTATAATTTTCTTCAAATAATTTATAATAACTATACACTATTGGTTGTTGGGACGTAAGAGATCCCAAAGTTTTAATGGGATGCAAAAGTGGACAACCATTATATTAAGACATAGCCTTAAACAAATTATATAGCTTTGAAAATAGAATACATAAACATTGAAGTCATAGTATGTGTGGAATTACTAAACTCATTCAATTGAATCAACTCTCTTCATGTATATGGATGGGAGAAGATAATGGAGAAATAAAAAAAAAAATGAATTGTGTATGATGTAAAAAGAATGAGCTTGGTACAAAAACTAACTCTACAATAAGTTATTTATATCTCTTTCATAAAGCTAAGCAAAACATGCTCCCCATCCCACCCTTCCCTAAGTTGGAGTCACTCGAAGGCCCAACTTGATACAAGCATCTTGCATTTATGTAGTAGGAATAGCCTCGATAAGAAAATTTGCTAGCTATGAATACATGGAAACATAAGAAGTTTTCAAGAAACCTTTAGTAACTTGATCTCTAGCGAAATACACATTTATATCGATGAGCTTTATACGACCATGGAAGCAAGGATTGGCTACAATATGAAGCATGGACGGATTTAGAGGGAAGCCAGAAGGGGCCCCAACTCCCCTTGATTAAGAAAAGTTTAATTATTTTGAATTTTTTAAAAAAGAAGAAAATATATGTGTTATATATATATATTATATAGTGCAAATAATAACATGAAAACAAATGTAATTTAGTGGTTAGGTATTTAGATTTACATCCATAAGGTCATGGGTTTAAATCCCATGAGTATACTTTGATTTTTTTTTTTTTTTTACTTTTTCAAAGTGCATTTATTAGGAATTCATTAATTTCTTCTCTTTCATAATAATTAGTAGAATTAAATTCATTTATCAAAGAATTATATTTAACTAACTAAATTCTTATGAACATCTATTTTTTCTTCATAGTTTACCACAAATAATAATTATATTGTCCATATTACAATTCATTTTGATTTTATCACAAAAAGTTTTTCAAAATAATACTAATTGTATGATTTGATATTTCATGTATTAATTATATTGACAAATAATGTTCATGTAATATATATATATATATATATATATTCTCTTACCAAATGCACTCCCTATGCTTAATTATTGTTTAAATCGTCACTTTGGTATCATTTTGACATTATTTTGAAACCAAATAGATACCGAACTGATATATATATATATATATATGATACCAATAACAAACCGTAGTTTTGCGTATAAACTGATAAAACCAAACCAATACTAAATCGATATCACTACCGAACCAATACCGATTCGATACAGATAAAAATCCAACAATCCAAACAAGCCCTTAATGAAATTTTTATAGATATATAATATACAATATAATTATAATCACAAGTGAATATATTTAATAAATTAACTAAGGTTTAGCCCCTCCAATAAGCTCATCCCTACGTCTCCTGATATGAAGTGTTCACTTATTATAACACCAAAGAGGTAAAAGAGAAGGAAAACTAATAGATCTCTCACATATAAGATACCCAAAATAGCTCGGTTGCAAAAGCTAGGCTACTATATTCTACTTTAGTATTAGATGTGCTCACTGTATTTTGTTTCTTCGTTTTCTTAAAAAAAAAAAAAAAAATAACCCAACAATATGCAATATCCTGATAAGGACTTGCAATCATGTGTGCTTATACCCTAATCCGCATTAACAAAACCAACAAGATCAAGTGTATAATATGAAGGATTTATAAGCTTAAAGAAGAATTACTTTTTAAGTACTTAAGGAGATGATAGGTTGGATCAAGATGATTACAGCATGGATGCGAGAGAAATTAGCTTGAGGAATGGACAACAAAGCTTATTTCAAGGTATATGAGAGTAAGATACAATAGGCACCCAACAATACCATGATAAACAGAGGTTCAGCAAGCAACATACTAGACTCAAAATTTAACCAAACACAAGTAGGAAGTGGGATCGAGGCTTTTTACAACCTAATAAGCCAACATCAACAAGAATATCTAATATATATTTATGATGAATGATCTTAGTCCCTTGTTCCATACAACAATGCCCTAGTTGTAAACCCCTTGATTTTTTTATATAAATAGAAATAGATGAAAATATAAAAATAGAAAATAGAATGATAATATAGGACTCAAGCAAGACCTTAGAATTAAACCACAAGTAAAAATGAGCTTGTATATAATTTCAAACCCTAAAACAAAGTTATCTAGATAGTATTTAAGATTACTAATAAGATTTCATAGTGGGTATCAAAAACTCAAGATAAAGAAATAACCAAACTAAGATTTCAAATTTATTGAAAAGAAGATATTCGATAATGCTTATAGTTAGGAAATGATGATTTATAGATGAACCGTCAGGATTATGAATACACAATAGAAATATAAACTGATGTATAACTAATAATCTAGACTCCAAATAAATATTTGGATCACACTATTGTTCTAGTTAGGGTATTCTTAAGCTATTGGAGCTTAAAATGAAAATTGACCTGTTAAGCTTATAAAACCCTAATTGTGGGAGATAAAATTCTAAAAATAATTTATCGTGCAAACTTTAAGCCTAAAGTTGAACTTAATAACAATCCAGAAAATTTGTAGAACTCTATATAAATTTTTGGAGATAAAACTCTTGAATAATTTCATATTTTACCCCGAATAGCTTGATAAACTATCCTAAAACTAAGGTAATTACATAACTTAATGATATTATAATAATTTCCCCAGCTAATGAAGCAAATATTCGGTGCAAGTTACTCAAATTGTGGCTGGGAATTTCTTAAACCTCGCACAACCGAAATCATGAGACAAATGGGTCAAGAAGGTAAAAAAGTCAATAAAAACTATTGCTAAACCAATGAGAATGTTCCAAATCCACACTTTAATTAATGCATTTGAACTCTACCAAATTAAGAGTGCATTCGGTGGAAAAGATTTCATCATTTGTACAAGTTGCACCGTGCAATCTTCCTTCCCTATATAAGACAATTTAATTAGCATCAAACAAAACCATTTAAGGATACCAAAATAGCAACTTAAACCACACAATAACAACAACACCAACACCCAAACATACAAACACCAACGCCATAGACAATCTACAACATTAGAGCACCAAACCAAGCTTAGGATAAGAAGCATAACAAGGTAAGGTAAATTTGTATTTGAATCAATTATATAACAAACACTATCCTAAACAATGTTATTGCTCACTCTAGGATCGAATCTAACACTGAGGGGGAGTGTAGCACCTTCAAATTTACTCAAACCAGGTAAAAGCTAATCCTAAAACTCCATTAACATGTTCTACTATATGTTGAAGTTAGAAACTAAAGTGAATAATGATTACATGATGTAATATGTACTGATATATCATGTATAATATATGTAGAATGCAGAGAAACACTTAGGAGAAGCTTTAATACAAGTATGATATACTTATGTTAAAAGAAAAGTAAGTTTCGAATCTAAGAAAATCGGAGAAGAAGATGAATAGTGTCAACACTGTCCCTATGCTGGCAGTGTAGATGATGAACGCTAGCTGGGGGCTTACGAGGGTAGGTCGGCGGTGTTGAGACGGCTTATACAGGAAGAGAAGCTACGTAAATTTTATTTTTATGTAAAATAACGAACGCCGGCTAATCGGATTATATGCCGAGCGTATAGTCCGGTGTACGTGGGAAAGCTAGCGGCTTACAAGCCAGCGCAACCTGATACAAAATGAAATGTAAAACCTAAGAACGCCGGTATCTTGGTTTCAACGCCGGCAGCGTAGAAGCCGGCGTACAAACATGTTTTTCCTACAAGAAGTCTATATTATACCAACAAAATATATATATAATAAATACTAATAAAAATATTATATATACATATATATATGTTAAAACAAAATTTACTAAGTAGATAAATAAATACAAATGCTTAAAATAACAATATGTTTAATATTTGATAACTTCTAAAACCCTAAAAATTATAAGGAAATATTAAGTGTTATTAGCAATTATAATTATCAAATATTCGTTTTATATAGATAAACAAGTAAGAATGGAAATTGAAACAAGTTAACTTTATGAATAATGTGACTTCTAAAAATGACAAAATAATTGTATGAAGTAGATTAAGAGAAACACGATGACACTAAACAATAATAAACGAATATGAGTTACTATAATGAGTCCGATAGAAAATAACATGAAAATAGTAATAATAACTATAAAATATAAACTTGTTATATATCAATTTTTCGAATACCAAATAAATATATGTAAATATCAAGCAAGACCGAGACAAGCTACATGAAAATAAAAATTAATTGATAATTGTTATCATAAGACCATTAAAAGACCAAAATAAGTAATAGAAACCGAGCCAAATATCAATTTAGAACACTAGACACTTATAGGAGTTTAGTTATATAATCCATGTTATATTGATAAATATTTTATTCATCTCAATAGGTGACTTTGATACCATAGAGAACCTTCCGGCAGATTATTACGACTAGTCACTTTAAGCATGTGAGTAATTCAGTCATATTATACTGTTTATGCTTGTAATTAGTTGAATATGTAATGCAAAGATAATAATATGAATGTTTTGATAGAAATGTATTCTGATATGATTGTATGATTGATAATCTACCATTACAAAAGTGATAATACAATGGTATGATGATGTGAAGTAGTATTATGATTATTGTGTATAATATATGACCACCATGAAACTAAATAAGAACTATTGACTTATTAAAATAACCTGGTCATGCATTGCACGTACTACATTATTGCATATGTAAACGGGTGACAGCCTGCTACGTATTAATATTTCGGTTCTTTGTTAATGCTTGGTTTTTCTAAAGTGTTAGTTCTTCCAAGGTTTTCTTTGTTTCGTCGGTTCTACGAGAACTAAGTGGCAACGAATAACGCCACCCGTAATATTGCTGTGAAATGATTAATACTTAGGGAGTTTCTAAAGATGGATATAGGAAATGGTCAATTAAAACAATTATTAAATTTAAAGTGATAACCCTAAGACAAGAAATCGTTTATTTTCCTGTAAACTTAGTCTATTCTAGGTAGGTGGTCATAAAGTAAATGTTCTTCAACCCTAAAAAGAGGGCTAAATCTTTTTCCTGTTTGGATTCTAATCATCCAAGCTTGTATCTGAGCATATGTTTGAGTGATTGCATGACATACGATTTATCAATAACTTGCTTGATGTGTAATATGTCTGGTTTTTCACTGAGCCGTGGTTTCGCTCACACTCCTACAACATTTTCAAGTTTATGCTTTAACCTTGGTTAGTTATCTCTAGGAATATGGCTCCTGTAAGAGTTTACAAGCTGGAAGCCTATAGCTTTATTTGGGATTAATGGTTTATATTTTCCTAGAATGAATTAGCTAATATTTCTTATCAGTTATATGTAGAATTACAAAAAGACTACATGGTTTGTAATAAATTATGAACTTTATGATTAAGAAGGCAGTTATTTACTAATTTATTTCTTACATGTATTTATCATTTCTTATCGAAGCAACTAAAAGATCATGTTATTTGGAAAATATGTCACTCTCGAAGGTAATCTAGTGATAGTATTCAGGTGTGACTTGTCTACTTTTACTAGGGTACCCTCGGAGAGTGACACTAATCCTTGAAAAAAACCAAGAAACTCAAAGATCCTTAATTGTGAAGGTCTGATGTAACAACTATTTCAAAGAAGATATATAAGACTCATTTGATCTTGTGACAAGTAAATCATCCACTTACAACAAGACAATAGTAAAATTATTATGCATCATATGCACAAATGAAGAGTAATCACTCTTAGATTGAGAAAGTCCTTACCAAAGAAGAAATTGAGAAATTGCAACATTTCATTGTCTGAAGGTTTGTTTTAATCCATGGGGAGAACTTTTTAACTTGTAAATGTGATTAGATTGGCTAGACTATAACCTTCAAGTGGGTACATATAAATCTCTTCTTTAAGAAATCCATGTGAAAACACATGTTAAAATTTAATTATTATAATGGCCAATGCTTAACTGTGACATTAGCAGTAATGATGCACATGACCCCATCAGATCTATACTTAATTTTATAAACCCATTTTTTATTCTTTAGTATGTTTAATAGGGAATAAATCACTCAACTTCCATATACCATTAAGTTCTAAGGCCTTTAACTCCTTATTCATAGTAAGAACACATTCTTTGCATTCAAAGGCTTCTAAATAAGTATGGGGTTCTTGAGTAGTTAATACTTGTGCCAAGGAAACCACATCTATAGTAGGAAAAGAGGCAAAAGTGTGTGTACAACAATAAGGATTGGAAATAAAAGAAGTGGAAACTAGTAAATTGGTTTGCACAGCATACACATAGTCATTAAGCATTGAGGAAGCTTTTAAACCCACTAAACTTGTGAAGAGAAGTTAATAACAAGACAATTATGACCAAAATATTGAGGACTCTTGGAAGAAGGAATCGAAACATAATTTGATTGATCATGATCAATATCATTAGAAATAAGAGGAGTAGACAGAGGAACAATAACATGACTAGGAATTAAAGATGAATACTTGAAAGGAAAAATGCCTTTATATAAAACAACATCCCTACTATCAAAGATAGAATGCTATACAAATCATGTAACTTGTACTCTTTTGGGTTTGAAGATATCCAAAAGAACACACTTTAATCCTTCGACTGTCTAACTTATAATGAGATGGTTTAGTTTTATCAAAACAAAGGCAACATGGTGAAAGTTTAAACAATTGAAGATAGCAAACCTTGGCTAATCAACCACTCAATCTCATTTTGTCCTTCCTTGATAATCAACAAAATTCGTTTAAGATGCCCTATTAGAACCTCAATATAAACTATGTTAATGTTGTATAATAGCATAAAATGAATTTAAAAGAAAATAAAATTTAACTTAAAATGTAAATATTTTTCATGATTAGTTTGATGAATATTAAGTTAGTTCATAATTAGGAATTTCAGATCTTTAAGTTTAGTGGGCACTAGGCATTTGACTCCTATTGTTTATTGGTTGAGCATTTAAATTTAGAAAGTTAATTAATAATTGTAACTATTTGGTTTATTATGTTATTTTATGTTGTTTGTTGATATGGAAATATTATTTGCAAAATTCTTGGAACAATATAAGTCCATGTTTTTAAAATTGTTTACTAAAACCTATACCATTTCTTGTTTTCTAGTCCTATATAGGATTTTTTAGTTATTAAGTGGTCTTAGAATATTTGGATTCACTAGCGGTGTAAAGGCTCTCGAATTATTCAAATTTGCCTTTATGGTAGAGAATTCTTAGAATCTTCAAATTCGCTTGTACATCAGAGAGTTCATCATTGTGGTAAAGGATTCTTAGGATCTAGGATCTGCTATTATGGTAATATGTAGAGATTTTAGAATCTTAAAATTCATCATTTTGGCATAATTGTTTTCAAGGTAAAAATGGTTTCATCATTTTGGCATAATTGTTTTCTAGGTGAAAATGGTTTCATACTTTCAAAATAGCCTTGCATATCGTATTTGTTTATTTAAAATTTACAAGTAGAATTTAGAGTGACAAACCTTAAAGTCAATCAAACTAACAATTGGTTTAATATACAATTAATATTACCCCAAAATAAGCATTTTCACTGCTTCATTGAAAGCTTGTGCGAATTCATCCTATGGAAGGGAAGGCAACAAGTAAGCAGGATCATGGCGAAGAGCAATCCTACTGATATTGTCGAAACCAAACCTCTGCAGAATCTGTTGCAAGTCTGGAAGATCAAGGTGAGATAGTTGTTAAGCTCGGTATTGAATACTATTTTTGATGAATTTGCGGAGGGACTAGGTATTGCTTTTCTCCTAATATAAGAAAACCGTCGTATACGTTTAGGCTATCAAAGTAGTTGTGTTACTCCATTGAAAAGAATATTTCGGGTTCTTTTTTATGTTGGCAAATGCAAAAAGGAAAAAAAAATTATTCTACCACATTGGTAAAATAAATTTGTTTTCTCCTTTTTAACCATACTCGTAAAATATATATATATGTACAATTGGAAAATAGTAATAGTATTTAGTTATTCATTTTTTCACTATAAACTTTATTTATTATAGTATGTACTAACATCTAATTAACTATTTGATATTTCATATGTTATGATAGAACAAATGAAAACAGGGAGTCTAGTTGTCCCAACTCTCAACTCCCATGGCAATATGTTCCTTTTGTAGATGTATAGATCCGAGCAATGTAGTCAGACATGCTGTATGAGTATTGTGCTACATGTGGCTTTGGGAATGACATAATGACACGTCAAGGATGATCAAGAGGGAAATGGAATAGGAGGAGTAGGCAATCTCAATGTCTCAAATGCACATGTGACAAGTCAACATATAGATGTATGGATTTGAATGATGCAGTCACGTGTATGTTGCATGAGTATCTACTGCACGTGGCTTGCGAGGAGTGACATACGATGATATGTCAAGGATGAAAAAAGAGATAGAATAGGGATGAGTAGTAGACAATCTGAATCATGTCGAATGCATTTGTGACAGGTGAAGGAGCTATCAACATCAAACCCACTAGTAGTGATGAATAAGTGTCGAGACCGAAATTCAGCAGCATCTCAGTGTATCTATCATATTTCTTCCTCTTTTTGATGAGGAGGGACTTAAGGTATTTATAGAACTTGGCCATTATTCTCATCCATTGGATGACACTGATAGTTGACGGCCGAGATGAGTCCCTTTTAGTGTATGAGCAAGACCGAGAAAGGTTGGAGGATGGACAGACTTGTCCAACAAGCCCTTCTCTAAGCTCATCATACCAAAACTCCCTTGACAATGCCATTATAGGAATCAAACTCGATAGGCCCTATTACTTAATCCACAAGTCAAGCCCAAATAATTAAATAATAATATATATGTCTATTTACAATTTGCCCCTCTGACCAAAATTCTTAGGACAAAGTTCTAGTATTTTAGGCACTAGCTATATTTATACATATTAACTAATGCTTAGTGCATGATGTTGACAAATGTCTTTGTAGAATTGAAGACTCCCTTTGACGGAGTTGAGTCATCGAGTAAAAGTCAAGTGCCAATGCTACAACTATTCGCATCACATGTAGTTGTATGTAGTCAACAAAGCTGATGTACCACTCTAATCATGCTTGTCACATTGTAAAGTTGGTTCACCATTTTCCTAGTCATGTACCACGTTATTAGGCATATAAAACATGGGTTTTTTTTCCCATTATTGTTATAAGGCTATATACACATCAATTATTGAATAAAAAAGTACAACTTCTTATTTTATAACTCATTACTTTGCACATATGCTCTTAACAATAAAAGTGTGGAACCAATGCTATAACATGGAAAATGGAAAAAAAAAAAAAAAGAAATGAAAAGTGCACAAGAAAAAAATCAAGAAATGTATAGTATGATTGAACATGAGAATTCATAATATAAGAGGATGAAACAAAAAGAGAAGCACCATATGTGATATCACAAAACTAGAGGAAAATACATATTATTATACAAATTCTCTCTCATGCAAATTTTATAGATTGGCACAAATGTTTCCCAAAATATTCAAGAGTGAGTGTAAAATGTACAAAGTAAAATTCCAAAACCTATATTTGTGTGTGTATGTAAATATAAGCTTATGCTAGAGTAGTAACCAAATAAAGAAACATGCATTTAAAAACTTCCAAGATAGATAAGAAACAAATTACATAAATAAAATCCTCAATCCACCCCCAATAAGGCCATTTGACCATCATATATGCAGTTTTTGAAGTATCATCCCTATGAAAATTGTCAAGGAAAAAAAGACCATTTGAAGACAATGGAACAATTATTATTATTATTCGTCCTCATTAACATTTCTAAATTGTCAAATAAGAAATGTATTGATGACATGGTAAAACTATAGTATGTCGCTTAAGCCTTGTAGGCTAATTAATTGACATCAATGTTGTTCTCCCATGAGAATGGTAGAAATGTTCTAATCTTCCCTTCCCTATTGTATTCATTAGAAAACAAAAGAAAGAAAAAGTAAGTCATTTAGAATGTATTATGTAGAGTAAGATAAACAAAACCTGGATAGTTAAAGTAAAATCACATGCATTACATAACAAAACGTACAAAGAGTTAAAAATGTTTACACATAAGAGACACTTAACCAAAATCCTTTATTTAGATCAATTGATTCAATAGAAGGCATGAATACAACATATATGGGATAACTTTACTCTTGAAAGTTATTTGGTGTTTTGTTATGGTATCCATGATTTAGAATTACTTTAATCATTCATAACACAATAGGAACACTATGTAATACTACTGTCTCTACGGTAAGACCAGGACCAAATCCAAACAAAACACCCCAGTCAAGGCCTTCTCCAGTGGTGGCCCTTTTTTCCTTCTTGGACACATTTCTCATCTCATCAAGGATGAAGAAAACAGATGAAGCTGACATGTTTCCATATTCTCGTAGCACATCCCTTGCAGTCTTGAATTTTTCTTCCTTCAATCCAATTTTTCCTCAATCTCATCCAGAATTTTTCGACCCCCAGGATGTGGCACCCAAAAGACTGAGTTCCAATCATTTACACCAACAGGACTAAAAACTTCATCCAAACATTTCTCAATATTGTTAGAAATTAAACCAGGCACTTTCTCAGATAAATAGAATGTTAGACCTTCTTCACGTAGGTGTCCTTCGACCGTCCCCTCAGAGTCCGGTAAAATAGTCTCAGCACATGAAACAATCCTAAAAATGGGTTGCTCTGAGGGGTATGGATCAGAACCAACGATGATAGCTGCTGCACCATCTCCAAATATAGCTTGACCTACAAGAGTAGCAATGTCATCTTTCGAAGGACCACGGAATGTAGTTGCAGTGCTTTCAGCACACACAACGAGAACTCGAGCACCGGCATTGTTTTCAGCAAGATCCTTAGCAATTCGAAGGGCCGTACCACCTGAAAAGCATCCTTGATGGTAAAGCATCACCCTCTTCACAGAGGAGGGAAGACCGAGGAGCTTGACGAGTTGATAGTCAGCACCTGCACCCCATGACACACCATGATTCTATTAATGAACATAGATATGAAGTTTTAATAAAATTATGCTAGAAATAATTTTTTGAGTTAGGGTTAGATCCTAAATCAACCGTTTTGGCACAATTACTGACCTGGCATGTCCACACCAGAGGTGGAACAAAAGACAAGATGTGTAATGTTTGATTTAGATCGCCCCCACTCTTTTAAGGCTTCTAGTGCTGCTTTCTCTCCTAATTTTGGCACATGCTCAATCATTATATCGTGACGCTCATTCAGGGATGTACCATTGTAAGTGCATACACTAGGATTCTTTTTGAGAATTTCTTCAGTCAAGAGGAAGTGACGTTTGTGGATCCCTGATCTCTCACCTGCAAGGAAAATATGGATAATTCATTTTGTGTTGGATGATTCGTTTTGTGTTAGCCTTTTCTTTTTGCCCTCCATTTTGTGCTTTGTAGTTTGTTGTCTAATTATTCACAAAACTAATGCTCTCTTTTTATAAAGTAGAAAAAAAAAAAACCCTAGAAACCTTAGTTATTGTTTAAGAATGACATGACACATTATTTAACAATCAAGCAAATAATATATTGCTATCTATTGGATGCTATTTTCTTTTCTTAATTGCACTCAAATTACATATCAAGAATTGATATTGTATTTTATGATATCATTATGACATCACCATCTTTCTTGTAATCTTTACTATTGGTTACATGAGACGGTTTTTTAAAGAATTATATTAAGAAATTAAAGATGTACTGCAAATCAACAAATCAAATAGCAATAACACTAACAAAACAATAACATAAATCTAACTCTAGTTCGTAAGACTTAAAATTCAATATCGAAACCGATGGATTAATTAACCATGTTTTCAGGAATAATTTTCTAGTTTTGATTTGATATTTCAGTTTCGTCAATTCTTTTGCTCACTTCTATCGCATATTAGTCATGTGACATATATTAAAAAACCTATATTACATGTTGAATATGCGATATAGTAATGATATTTACGTAATTATTTTTATCAAAGTTATATTTATATAATTTTTTAAAAATGATAATCTATATATAATGCATATATATAAAGAAAAACCAGATACGAAATATACGATAATAATGTGGTGCTTACATATGCGTTTGAACTTTTGTTTAAGCTCAGCCATATGCTCACTGTTGGTGACACGAAAGTAAAAATCGGGATAACTGGACTGGTAGATATATTCCTCAGGAGTTGCTGTGCCGATGGCCAGCACAGTTGCCAGACCCTTGGCGCGTTGGTTCTCTCGGATGGCATCTAAAGCATGAGCACCCATTTCTGGTTTTGCGATACTTAAAGAAGATAAAAGTTTGAAGAAGTTGATGTTTTTTGGCAGAAGAAGAAGTTGATGGTAATAATAAACGATTCTCCGAGGTGTATTTATACTGTCAGTTGTTGCCATTTTCCGGGAAAGGTCCTAAGTTTTACTCCCCGACTAAAGAGCCGGCGCCCACCATGACCTCACTGTTTAGTATTTCTTTTCCTCCTGAAATGAAAATTGGCAGTATTTGTTTGGGAGCAGTAGAGTTATGTCTCTTTGTTTTTTTTGACCATTAGAGTCGGGTCTCTTATTACTATCGAAAAGTGCCTAAATTAAGAGTAGTTCGGGAAAGTAGTTTAGTAAGTGTTAAAGAAATATTATTATATATATTTATATATAACAACGAGTCGAAGTAGCTATTATTATTATTATTATTAGTTAACGCTTAAAAATCTCCATGGCTCCGTTAATACTTTGATCGAGAAATTTGATAATAGCTTATTTTTCACCGGTACAAAGTACACATCATAGGAAACGGAAATGAGAAAAAGGAGGTTGGTGTGGTAGAATAGTCAAAAGAAAATGGGCAGCCAAGTTAGACTTAAAATATAAAATATTTTATAATTGCTGAAATATCTCAAAAAGTAAAATTAAAATCAGGCCAATTAGCTAATTCAACCTAAGTCCTGCTTTTATATGTAAGTCTTCTTAACCTAGACTTATTTTTGGAGGAATAACTCTCTTGTTTTTTTAAAACCTTAAACTCTTTCTTGAGTAAGAAGAAGAGGAAGCTAATGTAACAAAATTTTTCTTTATTTTTTTATAATTTTCTTCAAATAATTTATAATAACTATACACTATTGGTTGTTGGGACGTAAAGATCCCAAAGTTTTAATGGGATGCAAAGTGGACAACCATTATATTAAGACATAGCCTTAAACAAATTATAGCTTTGAAAATAGAATACATAAACATTGAAGTCATAGTATGTGTGGAATTACTAACTCATTCAATGAATCAACTCTCTTCATGTATATGGATGGGAGAAGATAATGGAGAAATAAAAAAAAAATGAATTGTGTATGATGTAAAAAGAATGAGCTTGGTACAAAAACTAACTCTACAATAAGTTATTTATATCTCTTTCATAAAGCTAAGCAAACATGCTCCCCATCCCACCCTTCCTATAGGTTGGAGTCACTCGAAGGCCAACTTGATACAAGCATCTTGCATTATGTAGTAGGAATAGCCTCGATAAGAAAATTTGCTAGCTATAAATCATGGAAACATAAGAAGTTTCAAGAAACCTTTAGTAACTTGATCTCTAGCGAAATACACATTTATATCGATGAGCTTTATACGACCATGGAAGCAAGGATTGGCTACAATATGAAGCATGGACGGATTTAGAGGGAAGCCAGAAGGGCCCCAACTCCCCTTGATTAAGAAAAGTTTAATTATTTTGAATTTTTTAAAAAGAAGAAAATATATGTTATATATATATATATATATAGTGCAAATAATAACATGAAAACAAATGTAATTTGGTGATTAGGTATTTAGATTTACATCCATAAGGTCATGGGTTTAAATCCCATGAGTATACTTTGAATTTTTTTTTTTTTTTTTTTACTTTTTCAAAGTGCATTTATTAGGAATTCATTAATTTCTTCTCTTTCATAATAATTAGTAGAATTAAATTCATTTATCAAAGAATTATATTTAACTAACTAAATTCTTATGAACATCTATTTTTTCTTCATAGTTTACCACAAATAATAATTATATTGTCCATATTACAATTCATTTTGATTTTATCACAAAAAGTTTTTCAAAATAATACTAATTGTATGATTTGATATTTCATGTATTAATTATATTGACAAATAATGTTCATGTAATATATATATATATATATTATATTCTCTTACCAAATGCACTCCCTATGCTTAATTATTGTTTAAATCGTCACTTTGGTATCATTTTGACATTATTTTGAAACCAAATAGATACCGAACTGATATATAATATATATATATATATGATACCAATAACAAACCGTAGTTTTGCGTATAAACTGATAAAACCAAACCAATACTAAATCGTATCACTACCGAACCAATACCGATTCGATACAGATAAAAATCCAACAATCCAAACAAGCCCTTAATGAAATTTTATAGATATATAATATACAATATATTATAATCACAAGTGAATATATTTAATAAATTAACTAAGGTTTAGCCCCTCCAATAAGCTCATCCCTACGTTCATCCCTGATATGAAGTGTTCACTTATTATAACACCAAAGAGGTAAAAGAGAAGGAAAACTAATAGATCTCTCACATATAAGATACCCAAAATAGCTCGGTTGCAAAAGCTAGGCTATATTCTACTTTAGTATTAGATGTGCTCACTGTATTTTGTTTCTTCGTTTTCTTAAAAAAAAAAAAAAACAATAACCCAACAATATGCAATATCCTGATAAGGACTTGCAATCATGTGTGCTTATACCCTAATCCGCATTAACAAAACCAACAAGATCAAGTGTATAATATGAAGGATTTATAAGCTTAAAGAAGAATTACTTTTTAAGTACTTAAGGAGATGATAGGTTGGATCAAGATGATTACACATGGAGGCAGAGAAATTAGCTTGAGGAAGGACAACAAGCTTATTTCAAGGTATATGAGAGTAAGATACAATAGGCACCCAACAATACCATGATAACCAGAGGTTCAGCAAGCAACATACTAGACTCAAAATTTAACCAAACACAAGTAGGAAGTGGGATCGAGGTTGTTTTACAACCTAATAAGCCAACATCAACAAGAATATCTAAATATATTTATGATGAATGATCTTAGTCCCTTGTTCCATACAACAATGCCCTAGTTGTAAACCCTGTGATTTTTTTATATAAATAGAAATAGATGAAAATATAAAAATAGAAAATAGAATGATAATATAGGACTCAAGCAAGACCTTAGAATTAAACCACAAGTAAAAATGAGCTTGTATATAATTTCAAACCCTAAAACAAAGTTATCTAGATAGTATTTAAGATTACTAATAAGATTTCATAGTGGGTATCAAAAACTCAAGATAAAGAAATAACCTAACTAAGATTTCAAATTTATTGAAAAGAAGATATTCGATAATGCTTTAGTTAGGAAACGATAATTTATAGATGAACCGTTAGGATTATGAATACAATAAAATATAAACTGATGTATAACTAATAATCTAGACTCTAAATAAATATTTGGATCACACTATTGTTCTAGTTAGGGTATTCTTAAGCTATTGGAGCCTAAAATGAAAATTGACCTTAAGCTTATAAAACCCTAATTGTGGGAGATAAAATTCTAAAAATAATTTATCGTGCAAACTTTAAGCCTAAAGTTGAACTTAATAACAATCAGAAAATTTGTAGAACTCTATATAAATTTTTGGAGATAAAACTCTTGAATAATTTTCATATTTTTACCCCGAATAGCTTGATAAACTATCCTAAAACTAAGGTAATTACATAACTTAATGATATTATAATAATTTCCCAGCTAATGAAGCAAATATTCGGTGCAAGTGTACTCAATTATGGCTGGGAATATCTTAAACATCGCACAACCGAAATCATGAGACAAATGGGTCAAGACAAGGTAAAAAAGTCAATAAAAACTATTGCTAACTAATGAGAATGTTCCAAATTCACACTTTAATTAATGCATTTGAACTCTACCAAATTAAGAGTGCATTCGTGGAAAAGATTTCATCATTTGTACAGTTGCACCTGCAATCTTCCTTCCCTCTATATAAGACAATTTAATTAGCATCAAACAAAACCATTTAAGGATACCAAATAGCAACTTAAACCACACAATAACAACAACACCAATGACCCAAACATACAAACACCAACCCATAGACAATCTACAATTAGAGCCCAAAACCAAGATTAAGAAGCATAAATAGTAGGGTAAATTTGTATTTGAATCAATTATATAACGAACCAAGCTTAGATAAGAAGCATAACAAGGTAAGGTAAATTTATTATGTTGTTAACTTAAATGTAAATATTTCTTGATAGTTACTGATGATATTAAGTTAGTTCTTAATTAGGAATTTCAGATCTTTAAGTTTAGTGGGCACTAGACATTTGACTCCTATTGTTTATTGGTTGAGCATTAAATTTAGAAAGTTAATTAAATAATTGTAACTATTTGTGTTTATTTTTTTTTGATGTTGTTTGTGTTGATATGGTAATTTATTTGCAAAATTCTTTGGAAAAATATAAGTCCATGTTTTTTATAAATTGTTTACTAAAACCTATCAATTTCTTGTTTTCTAGTCCTATATAGGATTTTCTTAGTTCCCATTAAGTGGTCTTAGAATATTTGGATTCACTAGCGGTGTAAAGGCTCTCGAATTATTCAAATTTGCCTTTATGGTAGAGAATTCTTAGAATCTTCAAAATGCTTGTACATCAGAGAGTTCATCATTGTGGTAAAGGATTCTTCGGATCTCAGGATCTGCTATTATGGTAATATGTAGAGATTTTAGAATCTTAAAATTCATCATTTTGGCATAATTGTTTTCAAGGTAAAATGGTTTCATCATTTTGGCATAATTGTTTTCAAGGTAAAAATGGTTTCATACTTTCAAATAGCCTTGCATATCGTATTTGTTTATTTAAAATTTACAAGTAGAATTTAGAGTGACAAACCTTAAAGTCAATCAAACTAACAATTGGTTTAATATATAAACAATTAATATTACCCCAAAATAAGATTTTCACTGCTTCATTGAAAGCTTGTGCGAATTCATCCTATGGAAGGGAAGGCAACAAGTAAGCAGGATCATGGCGAAGAGCAATCCTACTGATATTGTCGAAACCAAACCTCTGAATCTGTTGCAAGTCTGGAAGATCAAGGTGAGATAGTTGTTAAGCTCGGTATTGAATACTATTTTTGATGAATTTGCGGAGGGACTAGGTATTGCTTTTCTCCTAATATAAGAAAACCGTCGTATACGTTTAGGCTATCAAAGTAGTTGTGTTACTCCATTGAAAAGAATATTTCGGGTTCTTTTTTATGTTGGCAAATGCAAAAAGGAAAAAAAAAAAATTTATTCTACCACATTGGTAAAATAAATTTGTTTTTCTCCTTTTTAACCATACTCGTAAAATATATATATGTACAATTGGAAAATAGTAATAGTATTCAGTTATTCATTTTTTCACTATAAACTTTATTTATTATAGTATGTACAAACATCTAATTAATTATTTGATATTTCATATGTTATGATAGAACAAATGAAAACAAGGAGTCTAGTTGTCTCAACTCCCAATTCCCATGGCAATATGTTCCTTTTATAGATGTATAGATCCGAGCAATGTAGTCAGATGCTTGCTGTATGAGTATTGTGCTACATGTGACTTGTGGGAATGACATAAAATGACACGTCAAGGATGATCAAGAGGGAAATGGAATAGGGAGGAGTAGGCAATCTCAATGTCTCAAATGCACATGTGACAAGTCAACATATAAATGTATGGATTTCAATGATGCAGTCACGTGTATGTTGCATGAGTATCATACTGCACGTGGCTTACGAGGAGTGACATACGATGATATGTCAAGGATGATTAAAAAAGAGATAGAATAGGGATGAGTAGCAGACAATCTGAATCATGTCGAATGCATTTGTGACAGGTGAAGGAGCTATCAACCATCAAACCCCACTAGTAGTGATGAATAAATGTCGAGACCGAAATTCAGCAGCATCTCAGTGTATCTATCATATTTCTTCCTCCTTTTGATGAGGAGGGACTTAAGGTATTTATAGAACTTGGCCATTATTCTCATCCATTGGATGACAATGATAGTTGATGGCCGAGATGAGTCCCTTTTAGCGTATGAGCAAGACCGAGAAAGGTTGGAGGATGGACAGACTTGTCCAACGAGCCCTTCTCTAAGCTCATCATACCAAAACTCCCTTGACAATGCCATTATAGGAATCAAACTCGCTAGGCCCTATTACTTAATCCACGAGTCAAGCCCAAATAATTAAATAATAATATATATGTCTATTTACAATTTGCCCCTCTGACCAAAATTCTTAGGACAAAGTTCTATTATTTTAGGCACTAGCTATATTTATACATATTAACTAATGCTTAGTGCATGATGTTGACAAGTGCCTTTATAGAATTGAAGACTCCATTTGGCGAAGTTGAGTCATCAAGTAAAAGTCAAGTGCCAATGCTACAACTATTCCCATCACAAGTAGTTGTATCGTAGTGGGCAAAGCTGATGTACCACTCTAATCATGCTTGTCACATTGTAAAGTTGGTTCACCATTTTCCTAGTCATGTACCACATTATTAGGTATGTAAAACATGGGTTTTTTTTTCCCATTATTGTTATAAGGCTATATACACATCAATTATTGAATAAAAAAGTACAACTTCTTATTTTATAACTCATTACTTTGCACATATTCTCTTAATAATAAAAGTGTGGAACAAAACTATAACATAGAAAATGGAAAAGAAAAGAAAAGGGAAGAAAGAAAAGTGCACAAGAAAAAATCGAGAATGTGTAGTATGATTGAACATGAGAATTCCTAATATAAGAGGATGAAACAAAAAGAGAAGCACCATATGTGATATCACAAAACTAGAGGAAAAATACATATTATTATACAAATCTCTCTCATGCAAAACTTTATAGATTACATAAATTCCCAAAATTCAAGAGTGAGTGTAATAAACAACAAGTAAATTCCAACCTAAATTTGTGTGTGTATGTAAATATAATGCTTATGCTAGTGTAAACCAAATAAATAAAGAAACATGCATTTAAAAACTTCCAAGATAGATAAGAAACAATTACAAAAAAAATCCTCAATCCACCCCCAATAAGGCCATTTGACCTCATATGCAGTTTTTAAGAAGTATCATCCCTATGAAAATTGTCAAGGAAAAAAAGACCATTTGAGACAATGGAAAACTATTAATTATTATTATTATTATTATTATTATTATTATTCGTCCTCATTAACATTTCTAAATTATCAAATAAGAAATGTATTGATGACATGGTAAAACTATAGTATGTCGCTTAAGCCTTGTAGGCTAATTAATTGACATCAATGTTGTTCTCCCATGAGAATGGTAGAAATGTTCTAATCTTCCCTTCCCTATTGTATTCATTAGAAAACAAAAGAAAGAAAAAGTAAGTCATTTAGAATGTATTATGTAGAGTAAGATAAACAAAACTGGATAGTTAAAGTAAAATCACATGCATTACATAACAAAACGTACAAAGAGTTAAAAATGTTTACACATAAGAGACACTTAACCAAAATCCTTTATTTAGATCAATTGATTCAATAGAAGGCATGAATACAACATATATGGGATAACTTTACTCTTGAAAGTTATTTGGTGTTTTGTTATGGTATCCATGATTTAGAATTACTTTAATCATTCATAACACAATAGGAACACTATGTAATACTACTGTCTCTACGGTAAGACCAGGACCAAATCCAAACAAGACACCCCAGTCAAGGCCTTCTCCAGTGGTGGCCCTTTTTTCCTTCTTGGACACATTTCTCATCTCATCAAGGATGAAGAAAACAGATGAAGCTGACATGTTTCCATATTCTCGTAGCACATCCCTTGCAGTCTTGAATTTTTCTTCCTTCAATCCAATTTTTTCCTCAATCTCATCCAGAATTTTTCGACCCCCAGGATGTGGCACCCAAAAGACTGAGTTCCAATCATTTACACCAACAGGACTAAAAACTTCATCCAAACATTTCTCAATATTGTTAGAAATTAAACCAGGAACTTTCTCAGATAAATAGAATGTTAGACCTTCTTCACGTAGGTGTCCTTCGACCGTCCCCTCAGAGTCCGGTAAAATAGTCTCAGCACATGAAACAATCCTAAAAATGGGTTGCTCTGAGGGGTATGGATCAGAACCAACGATGATAGCTGCTGCACCATCTCCAAATATAGCTTGACCTACAAGAGTAGCAATGTCATCTTTCGAAGGACCACGGAATGTAGTTGCAGTGCTTTCGGCACACACAACGAGAACTCGAGCACCGGCATTGTTTTCAGCAAGATCCTTAGCAATTCGAAGGGCCGTACCACCTGAAAAGCATCCTTGATGGTAAAGCATCACCCTCTTCACAGAGGAGGGAAGACCGAGGAGCTTGACGAGTTGATAGTCAGCACCTGCACCCCATGACACACCATGATTCTATTAATGAACATAGATATGAAGTTTTAATAAAATTATGCTAGAAATAATTTTTTGAGTTAGGGTTAGATCCTAAATCAACCGTTTTGGCACAATTACTAACCTGGCATGTCCACACCAGAGGTGGAACAAAAGACAAGATGTGTAATGTTTGATTTAGATCGCCCCCACTCTTTTAAGGCTTCTAGTGCTGCTTTCTCTCCTAATTTTGGCACATGCTCAATCATTATATCGTGACGCTCATTCAGGGATATACCATTGTAAGTGCATACACTAGGATTCTTTTTGAGAATTTCTTCAGTCAAGAGGAAGTGACGTTTGTGGATCCCTGATCTCTCACCTGCAAGGAAAATATGGATAATTCATTTTGTGTTGGATGATTCGTTTTGTGTTAGCCTTTTCTTTTTGCCCTCCATTTTGTGCTTTGTAGTTTGTTGTCTAATTATTCACAAAACTAAATGCTCTTTTTTATAAAGTAGAAAAAAAAACCCTAGAAACCTTAGTTATTGTTTAAGAATGACATGACACATTATTTAACAATCTAGCAAATAATATATGTGTCTATTGGATGCTTTTCCTTTTCTTAATTGCACTCAAATTACATATCAAGAATTGATATTGTATTTTATGATATCATTATGACATCACCATCTTTCTTGTAATCTTTACTATTGGTTACATGGGACGGTTTTTTAAAGAATTATATTAAGAAATTAAAGATGTACTGCAAATCAACAAATCAAATAGCAATAACACTAACAAATCAATAACATAAATCTAACTCTAGTTCGTAAGACTTAAAATTCAATATCGAAACCGATGGATTAATTAACCATGTTTTCAGGAATAATTTTCTAGTTTTGATTTGATATTTCAGTTTCGTCAATTCTTTTGCTCACTTCTATCGCATATATATAGTCATGTGACATATATTAAAAAACCTATATTACATGTTGAATATGCGATATAGTAATGATATTTACGTAATTATTTTTATCAAAGTTATATTTATATAATTTTTTAAAAATGATAATCTATATATAATGCATATATATAAAGAAAAACCAGATACGAAATATACGATAATAATGTGGTGCTTACATATGCGTTTGAACTTTTGTTTAAGCTCAGCCATATGCTCACTGTTGGTGACACGAAAGTAAAAATCGGGATAACTGGACTGGTAGATATATTCCTCAGGAGTTGCTGTGCCGATGGCCAGCACAGTTGCCAGACCCTTGGCGCGTTGGTTCTCTCGGATGGCATCTAAAGCATGAGCACCCATTTCTGGTTTTGCGATACTTAAAGAAGATAAAAAGTTTGAAGAAGTTGATGTTTTTTGGCAGAAGAAGAAGTTGATGGTAATAATAAACGATTCTCGGAGGTGTATTTATACTGTCAGTTGTTGCAATTTTCCGAGGAAAGGTCCTAAGTTTTACTCCCCGACTAAAGAGCCGGCGCCCACCATGACCTCACTGTTTAGTATTTCTTTTCCTTCTGAAATGAAAATTGGCAGTATTTGTTTGGGAGCAGTAGAGTTATGTCTCTTTGTTCTTTTTTGACCATTATTAATACTATCGAAAAGTGCCTAAATTAAGAGTAGTTCGGGAAACTAGTTTAGTAAGTGTTAAAGAAATATTATATATTATTTATATATAACAACGAGTCGAAGTAGCTATTATTATTATTATTATTAGTTAACGCTTAAAAATATCTCCATGGCTCCGTTAATACTTTGATCGAGAAATTTGATAATAGCTTATTTTTCACCGGTACAAAGTACACATCATAGGAAACGGAAATGAGAAAAAGAGAGGTTGGTGTGGTAGAATAGTCAAAAGAAAATGGGCAGCCAAGTTAGACTTAAAATATAAAATATTTTATAATTGCTGAAATATCTCAAAAAGTAAAATTAAAATCACCAATTAGCTAATTCAACCTAAGTCCTGCTTTTATATGTAAGTCTTCTTAACCTAGACTGTATTTTTGGAGGATAACTCTCTTGTTTTTTTAAAACCTTAAACTCTTTCTTGAGTAAGAAGAAGAGGGAAGCTAATGTAACAAAACTTTTTCTTTATTTTTTTATAATTTTCTTCAAATAATTTATAATAACTATACACTATTGGTTGTTGGGACGTAAGAGATTCCAAAGTTTTAATGGGATGCAAAAGTGGACAACCATTATATTAAGACATAGACTTAAACAAATAATATAGCTTTGAAAATAGAATACATAAACATTGAAGTCATAGTATGTGTGGAATTACTAAACTCGTTCGATTGAATCAACTCTCTTCATGTATATGGATGGGAGAAGATAATGGAGAAAGTAAAAAAAAAAAAATGAATTGTGTATGATGTAAAAATAATGAGTTTGGTACGAAAACTAACTCTACAATAAGTTATTTATATCTCTTTCATAAAGCTAAGCAAAACATGCTCCCCATCCCACCCTTCCCTAAGTTGGAGTCACTCGAAGGCCCAACTTGATACAAGCATCTTGCATTTATGTAGTAGGAATAGCCTCGATAAGAAAATTTGCTAGCTATAAATAAATGGAAACATAAGAAGTTTTCAAGAAACCTTTAATAACTTGATCTCTAGCGAAATACACATTTATATCGATGAGCTTCATACAACCATGGAAGCAAGGATTGGCTACAATATGAAGCGTGGATGGATTTAGAGGGGAGCCAGAAGGGTCCCCAACTCCCCTTGATTAAGAAAAGTTTAATTATTTTGAATTTTTTAAAAAAGAAAAAATATATGTGTTATATATATATTATAAAGAGCAAATAATAACATGAAAACAAATGTAATTTAGTGGTTAGGTATTTAGATTTACATCCATAAGGTCATGGGTTTAAATCCCATGAGTATACTTTGATTTTTTTTTTTTTTTTTTTTACTTATTCAAAGTGTATTTATTAGGAATTCGTTAATTTCTTCTCTTTCATAATAAATAGTAGAATTAAATTCATTTATCAAAGAATTATATTTAACTAACTAAATTATTGTGAACATCTATTTTTTCTTCATAGTTTACCACAAATAATAATTATATTGTCCATATTACAATTCATTTTTATTTTATCACAAAAAGTTTTTCAAAATAATACTAATTATATGATTTGATATTTCATGTATTAATTATATTGACAAATAATGTTCTTGTAAATATATATATATATATATATATATTCTCTTACCAAATGCACTCCCTATGCTTAATTAATGATTAAATC
Source organism: Combretum micranthum (assembly GCA_024138025.1). Classification (NCBI taxonomy): domain Eukaryota; kingdom Viridiplantae; phylum Streptophyta; class Magnoliopsida; order Myrtales; family Combretaceae; genus Combretum; species Combretum micranthum. The sequence goes on from JAMXBD010003286.1 coordinate 62,807, forward strand.
GTCACTTTGGTATCATTTTGACATCATTTTCAAACCAAATAAATACCAAACTAATATATATATATATATGATACCAATAACAAACCGGTAGTTTTGCGTATAAACTGATCAAACTAAACCAATACTAAATCAATATCACAACCAAACCAATACCGATTCGATACAAATAAAAATCCAACAATCCAAACAAGCCTTTAATGAAATATTTATAGATATATAATATACGATATTATTATAATCACAAGTGAATATATTTAATAAATTAACTAAGGTTTAGCCCCTCCAATAAGCTCATCCCTACGTCCGTCCCTGATATGAAGTGTGCACTTATTATAACACCAAAGAGGTAAAAGAGAAGGAAAACTAATAGATCTCTCACATATAAGATACCCAAAATAGCTCGATTGCAAACGCTAGGCTACTATATTCTACTTTAGTATTAGATGTGCTCACTATATTTTGTTTCTTTGATTTCTTAAAAAAAAAAAAAAACAATAACCCAACAATATGCAATATCCTAATAAGGACTTGCAATCATGTGTACTTATACCCTAATCCGCATTAACAAAACCAACAAGATCAAGTGTATAATATGAAGGATTTATAAGCTTAAAGAAGAATTACTTTTTAAGTACTTAAGGAGATGATAGGTTGGATCAAGATGATTACAACATGGATGCGAGAGAAGTTAACTTGAGGAATGGACAACAAAGCTTATTTCAAGGTATATGAGTGTAAGATACAAAAGCTATCAACGGTCTAGACCCGCATAAAGCTTTCAAATCCTTTGTTTTAAAACCAACTCAATGAATTTTAAAAACAAGAGATAAAAAGTCTCATAACCCCCTCTCAAGGCAATTATGACCAACTCCATAAGTAGCTACAAATCTATTTAAAAGAATGACTTCTCAGCCTATTCAATTGAAATCAAACATGAGTCTAATAGGTACACCATACAATGAAACCCACAAAAATAAATTCAAGCTACTAATCACAAATATCTAGTCAATTTATGAATCAGGATTGGATTCACGAACCCTAAGCTATAGGAGATTATTTCTCCATGAGTTTAAACATTAAACACAATTTTTGAAGAAATAAAATCAAATAAAAAAAATATTTCAATTACGATCAGAGTCTTACAAAAATTACAAACAGTGGGTTAAATTGATTTTACCTAAAAAACACAAGATTTTTAGAGCAGAAAGAAACTTGTTCTTTTGCCTCATAATTTCTCTCTCTGCATTACGTTAGGAATTTGTACAATATTCTACATTCTACATCGCATGTCTCTGCACACTTATTTATAAGCTTAGGGCACAAAAATCATGACAAGTTTATCGCTAATGTGGTAGATTCTTTTATAATGGAATGCATTTTCTTTCTTCATGCACGTGTCTGCTCACGCATTAGCTTGTCGTAGGGTAGTCAAGTGCTCGAGTAATGCATTAAAGTCAAGGCTCGACCTCAGCCACTAAAACACTAACATTTCTATCCATCTTTCCATCGAAAGAGGAGGGGGGGGGGGGGGGGGGGGGGGGGGGGGGGGGGAGTAAATTGACGACGTTTAGGGATCGAGTATATAGGCATGAATTTAAGTTAAACAAAGGTCTATTCTCCATTCAACAACTATCGCAGTTAGACTTAGGGCCGGACATTAAGGTGCAACATAAGCGATTTTCAAGTTCAAGCTTGATTACCTCAAAACACATGTCGAGGGTCATATTGAAGGCTTGATCTAGGGCATGACAAACCACTTTGCCTTGTTTTTCCTTAAGATTTAGGCCTCGACCAATGCTTTGGCTCGACTGATTCTATCTTCAACTATCGTTGCTATATTGCTTCAAATCTAATTCTAAACACCTCCTCTTCATTTGATTCAAGGAGTTGAGAAACAACAATTAAACATTAAAAGCATCAGATTCATAGGAATTTAATAAAAAATACATCGAATTAAGCTTAAATGACTACGAATAGACTAGAGTAAAATAAACTTATCAATAGTCGACATTCCTAGAGTCATACCAATATGGAATTATCCGAAGAGTCATGGTAAGTTCATCTTATAGCTAGTACATGTTTTCATCGATTATGTCTTATGTCATCTATTTATTAGCGCAATCTATTTTGTCGATGTATAGAAAAAAGTTCATTGCATCATCAATTAGATGAAAATAACAAAGTGGTGGGATGCCCTAAATTATTCTGTTAGTAAATCATATAGTCAAAATCGATATTTGATCAAGCTATATATAATCTCAAAGGGTGGAGGAGAGGTAGCTGCAAGCAACCCTCTAGAAGGATATGAGCATAGGGCGGATGAATGGAGGGATTACATTCGCTTCATGGAGAGTGATCCAAATTATGAGGTACTTGCGTTTTTCAAATAATTAATTACATGCGACCACTCCCAATCAATCCAACATAATATTTGATCATTTCTTTATTCTTTCTTTTAAAATCAATCTAAGGTTAGCACAAGGAACTTAAAAATAGCAAAAGGTCTTTCACATGGGAGGGACTAACTACATGATGTTCCATATGCCTACTAACTTGTGTAGATAATGTCCACTGCAAACTTCATTTCAACATAACGGCATATTATATGATTTTATGTTACACATGTGTTTTCACCTGTATTTTCTTCTATATTTCAAGAATTCATGCCCATAAAGAACTACTAATGGACACACATTAGAAAGAAGAATGGGATGCCCATGTCTGAGTGGCAGTCATCGGAGGCTGCCACTAATTTCAGAATTCTATGCAATATTTACTTATACAATAATATATCTTCCTAATATCTTCATACTACTGACATAATTACTGTCCAGTTTTTCCAAATTAGGCATGGATGTAGAAGCATAGAGCCTAGTAGGATACCATTGTTGTTGTGATAGGTTAGAAACCATTGAATATGTTGCTATCATGGAAGAAGTCTTGGGTTACATGTTTGGCTATCACCAAGCCATGGGATACAGTGCTCCAATCCCCGAGGAGAGGCATTCTTGAACAGCTTTGGGACAAGACTTTTGTCAACTCAGATGGTGATTTCAATGTTCTAAGGTACAAGGTCGAGCATATGGAGCGTTTGTAGGAGATGCATATGAGTTGACTTCTGATGCAAATGTATGAACAATACACATCATACTCTCAGCCTATACCCCGCATAAGTGGCCCTGTTGGTGGGCTTAGTTCTAGCTACTCAAGCCAAAGTATGACACCTTTTACCCTAACAGTTCTACCTCTACAGCTATATCATTGTCAGCATGGGACGTCTAGCTAGCCAGTTGGTTAACATAGGATATTGACTTAGCACCTTACAAGACAACATGATATTACTAGCAACTCTAGATAGTAGCAAGGGTGTCCCCATGTGTTAGGCTTTAGACCTTGGTCATCTTCATGACTAGCCTTCCATTATACTTCATAGCATGCCCAGTACGGCTCTTGCCCATTCCCTAATGCAGCTCCTCCATCATATGAAGGATCGAGTTAGTAGTATTACCCATGACCCTATGGACACCACCGGTCACCACCTTCTATGGTTTCTTCCTCTTCATCATGAACAGCTTACGGTACTAGATCAACTCAAGTCTAGCAACGTTAGTCAAATAGAAGGTGGTAGACTTCTAGCGAGTTGTGTCATGTTACCTTTGCTGTTTTTATTTGTAGACTTGCGCTATTTGTAATATGTAGATTGATCAACTGAGATCTCTAGTGTGGACTAATGTTTCTATGTTAAAACTACTTGTCTATTTCCATATTGTATCTTTCCATATTCCTATCACATATTTTATGTAATTTGAGAAATATAAGTTTTCCACATTGTTATGAGATTAAACAATCAAATGTTTAAAACCATGAAAACTAATAATAAAAATATATCTTGTTTACTATAATATAATGATAGAAAAAAATGTACATAGGTATGTATTTTGCTAATATATATATATATATATAATTTTGAATATTTGTTATAAAAAATTAAATATTATTTATACTTGGAATTTATTTTCTTGGTATTTTATATATATAATTTGAAAATTATAAATAAAAAAATCTAATTTACTATAATATAATGATAGAGAAACATGTGCATAGGTATGTATTTTATCAAATATTAATATACAAAATATTTAATATGTGATCAAAAAGTTAATATTATTTATACATAGAATTTATTTTCTCCTTATATATATAATTTGAAAATTATGAATAAAAAATATTTCTAATTTGCTTTAATATAATGTTAGAAAAACATGTACATAGGTATGTATTTTGTTAAATATTATATATAATATTTTTAATATTTTTTACAAAAAATTAAATATTATTTATACATAGAATTTATTTTCTCAATCTTATATATATAATTTGAAAATTATGAATAAAAAATATTTCTAATTTACTATAATATAATTATAAAAAAACATGTAAGTACGTATATATTTCGTTAAATATTAATATATATAATTTTTAATATTTTTTATAAAAATAAAATATTATTTATACATAGAATTTATTTTCTCGGTCTTATATATATAAATTAAAAATTATGGACAAAAAATATATCTACTATAATAAATTATGTATTTTGTTAAATATTAACACTGAAAAAAATTAAATATTTGTTAACAAAAAAGTATAAATTTTTTATTTAAATTATTTATTATATTTATCTATTTGTGTATATATATAAATATTTAAAATAATTAATTTGTTTAGGTTGATCCGAGGCAAAATTCTCCTCGAATATTAACATATGAAGCAATTTTACCTCAATTGCAAATCTGAGCTAAAACTCTCCCCAATAAAATAATAAAATAAAATTTTGAAATTTCTCCCACCAAGAGTACAGGGTTGGAGGGATTTAATTTGGATTGAGGTAAATTTTGCCTTAGTGGAAAAATTTTTTTCGAAATTCTTGTGCACAAAGGAAGTGGATTTTAATTTGGATTGAGGTGAATTTTGCCTTAGATGTCCATTAGAGGGGAATTTCGCCTTGATCTGAAAAATATTCAAGCCACATTCATCTCTATTCTTCCCTATATATCCATTACCTGCCTCTCTTTTTCTTTTTTCTTTTTTTCATTTTACCTGCATTTCATATTTCCATTGTTCTTCCTCCAGAATCTCTCTTTATGCCAGGTGCAAATTTTTTCATGTACAAAATTCGTTTCATTGTTTTAATCTTTTTTTGTTTTAATGTGATCATTTAGGTATTAAATGATATATGATCAACATATTCCTATATTTTAATAGTAAGAATGCATTATTTCTATAGTAGTCTTCATTTTATGTTATTTGTATGATAAATAATTTCTATCATTAATATTAAGAATTTCATGTTATTTTGATAGGTATTGGATTAAGCCATCAAATTACTATATGTGAAATAACCATTGCAATTTTGGATTTTAATTATATATTAAAAATAATATCAAAAAAATAACCGCTCAATATACAATTATAAATTGGCTTCACATATATGGCAATTGTTTTAAAAAAAAGTTATAATTACTTAGAGGTCAAAATCGCCTCAATTGGGAAATTGTGAAAAGAAAAAAAATTCCTTTTGGGGCCAGATTTGCCTCATACTAGCAATTAGTAAAAAAAGAAAAAAAGTTTGGTGAAGCTGCATTTGGATTTAGTAAGCAAATGTTGTCTCAAACTTCAAGGTGAGGCGATATTCACCTCAATTTTATTTGAGGTGACCTTTGCCATTGGTACACTATATCAAGCGACTTTCATCTCTATTTTCAAACATGACCACCAATTTCAGGCAAAAAGTTTGAGGCGATTGATTCACCTTAATATACTAAATAAGGCAAATTTTCAATCTAGTCAGGCGAATAAAATTACCTCTAAAACCTATAGCCATTCCAATGAACATTGATACTTTAAAATGAATTTATCCTCAAATATTGATACATCTGTTTAGCCACTCGAAACGTTAACACCTTAAATGAATTTACCCTCTAATGTTAATACCTTTTTATATAATTTACCTATTATAGATACTACGATAATCTTAAAATTTAGGAAAAAAAATATAAGTTTCACATGGTACTCTATTCCTTATAGGTTTTACAAGGCATAAGGTAGGTAAAACTAATACAAGTTAGGTTCCACGTATAAGATTTAATACCCTATATCTTACAAAGTAGGGTATATATAAGTCGTCATATCTTATTCACACTATACTCAGTTACTCCTATTAGGATATATAGTAAAAAGAAAATATACAAACACACACATATATATATATAATTGAAATGGTTAATGTTGTAAAATGTGTAGGTTGAATGGTTTAGATTCAATTTCTAATAATGCCAAAAAATATTTTATTCTAAAGAATAATAATATTAATTAAAGTGATAATAACAATAAGGGATAATGTCACAAATGGTACCTGAACTATCACGCCCCAAAGGGTACCCTAAACATGACAGTCCGTCACACTCAATATTAAAACTTAAGTATGATAACCTTAGTCCTCCCATAAGCTTCGATATCGGGTGTAAGGCGTACGCTCACGATCATAGTGGACCAACTTCGAAACAAGTTGTTTAATAAGATATTCATACAGCGGTTTAAGAATGGAAATCATAATATAATATCAAGAATATAGAAATATAAAGGTTTTACAAATATCAAAGGGGCATTCCCCATTCAAATAATAAAATCTATCAAAGTCTATCCAAAATAATTACATGGAGATTTACTTAGAAGTCTAAGTCTGCATCTAGTCTTTGACTTCTTCCAAAAACTCCTTAAGCCAAAAAGGTAGTGCCTAAGAGAAGTAACCCCGGGCTTCAACCATAAATAGGGGTACTGTAAAAGGTATTTATAAGGAGGTAAGTTTCTTGCTTAGTGAGAATTAATTCCATAAGTAAAGTACTCAACAATCAATATTCAATCAAGTTATTTAATCAGACATATGAGATGTAATGAGTAAGCAATACATACAATTTTTTGGAAATTATATGTTTGAATGGATTTATCCTCCATTCGGTGGTTAGGTGTTCCGAGCAACAAGGCCATAGTTCGCAAATGATGTTTTTTGTAGTTTTTAAACAGATTCTTACTAACCGCTAAATTGTAGTTAATTTGGGTACTCACTCACTGTTTAACTACGGGCAATCAAAGCCATAGAATATATTTTCGGGTCCTCAACCTCATTATTATGCCTTTGTCCCACTAAGAGTATAGTAATGAATGCAATATGACTCTCTATGTGTCATGCATGAATCATTTTATTTAAATCATCATGGCATAATATTTAGACATTTTATAAATGATCACAGAATTTGCAGACAAATCATCCCTATACTGATCATACAAGGATTAGTTAACAATTCCTGCCTCGATATACTTATCATAATTTCAATCATAAGTAAAGCACATGTGTTATCATGTTTTATCTTTTCCTAATGTCTAGTGCTACCAAACTACAAGCAAAGACATAAGTACAAAATGCGAAAATTTAAACTCACTCGGCTATAGTAGCAGAAGCTTTTTAGTCAAAGTAATCCTTCGGGTAAGGTAGCTCCACGTCACCTATACAAAAAAATACCCGAAATGAATATTTCTTGGAAGTTCTACTTAATTTTGCAACTCTATTATGCTAAATTCGTCAAAATTCATATAGAGTGAAATTTCAACTTAAAATGACCATAACTTGCTCATTTTAACTAGGAATTTCGCATATTATATACCAATTTCTACCTACTCGAAAAGATCTATCCATTTCTAATGTTATTTTGGGTCTCTAGAAGAAACAATGCAAAATCAACAAGAAAATTTCCACCTTTAAAACATGATTTTTCTAACTTTGTATCAATAAAAAATTTCATAGAAAACATATAAATATATATATATATATATATATATAGTTGAAAAATCCTTTTATACATATGCAACTCATAATAAACACATGATTCTAATAATGTTGTCTCAATCAATGATTTTTCATAAAACAATCTTGTTTTGGTAGTTGAAAAAGTAAAGTTTTGATGAGGTTATGTTAAGTTGTATGGAAATACAACTAAGGATTTTTAGGTCATTAGATATGTGATATAATTTATTTTCTTAGATTCTTAAAAGATAACTTTTGATTCAAAAACTTTAGCCTTTCTAAGTTATTTTCGAATTTTATTTTCTAAGTATATTCTACTTAGTAAGTTTATTTCTTTACTTAGTTTGGAAAACTTGTTTTGATATTTTACTAAAAATGCTAGTAAGGATTTTATAATCAAGTTTTTAAGAAAATTCCTTATAGAAGGGTGTTATGAATCTTAAGGTCTCTTAATGGTAGTTTGAAAATAAAATGAGGAGTTTCTTTAGTCATTTTTGCAAAAGCTTTGTATATCACCAACACTTAGAATCTATGGTGATTTTTTATCAAAATCCTTTGTAAAGTATTTAGTTGAAATAAAATCCTAAGTCTCAAGGAAACTTTTTCCTAAGTGATAAAGCTACATTTTTAAAGTAAGTTAGGCTCATTTTCTTTTACTTAGGAAAGAATCTCTTTATCTTTATTAAGACAACTATCAATATGATCATGCATGAAGTATGAATATGTTGCTAGTAACATGACAAGAATAATAATAATATTAAGATGGAAAAATATAAGAATAAGCAAGAAATAAATATCAAGTATTGGAAGCCTTAACTTGTTTTCAAGGCTTCCGGACTTAGTCATGGGCAAGTCCAAAGAAACAAAAACAAAAAAAAAAAAAAAAAGAAAAATTGTTTTGACTTGATGATAACAAGTCTAAGACTAGAAAAACTAGTCTTGATATTAAAGCATGAAAGAAATAAATAAATTGCAAGCATAAATAAATAAATAAATAACGGTTATTTTAGTAAGCTTATATGCTCTAAGAAATATATATAGATACATAAATATAGATAATATGATATAAACGTTAGGTTAGGACAATAATAGTAATATGTACATAAATAAAACAACATAATGTGAAATTTATCATGAACATGAGTAAAACATGAACATAGTGTTGCTTCTATAAATTTGAATGTTTAAGAAACATATACCATGGTCATGTTAAGTTACGTGACATGGTAGAAAGATATATGTAAGAAATTTATCTAAAGTAGAAATTTGGTTGGTAGTTTAAAAGAGGTTTTGTGTAGCATGTGTGTTAGAAAATATGTAGGAAAATGAGTAGTAAGAAAAATGAAAAGAGAATTTTTGGGGAGAGGATTTTTGGAGTGAATTTGAGAGAGTTTTGTTAAGGTAAATGGATGTGTGAAAAAAATGGAGGGAGAGCCGGTATTTATAGAGTTTTGTGGAGTGAAAATGTGTGAATTAAATAAATTGAAAAAAGAAAATAAAACATGGATGAAAGAGATGGATGGGGCCGGTGATGATCTATTTCTATAATTGAGTGACCGAGTTTTAAATTTATAATCCTATATTTCCTTTTCCTAAACATGGTCAAAGCCAGGCAAGTGCACCTGTCGTTATGTAGTCTAGGATTAAGCATAGAGTTGTCTCCCACAGGAACGAAATAAACACTAGTACTAACCTTCTTCTTATATCTAGCCTAAGGTAAATCATATTTTTGATTGTATTGAATTACTAATTACTATTGATTAACTAAAGATGCAAATACACTTATTAACACATAACAATGTAATGCAAACATAAAACAGGCCGTGCAAACCATGACTAATATGTAGTTTCACACCATTAATATATTTTTATTAGTCTTAACTGCGGAATTCAATAGGCTACCTTAAAGTCTTTCTCAAGATCAGTAAGGCCTAATCTTGATTTTTTTAGCTGGAATCTCTTCCTAAGCTAATAACAAATCAATGACCGCATTAAGTTTAAGATTCCAAAGAAAATTGCAGAAGATTTCACCATCTTATCTCTAAGACTATGAGCAATCCTTTTCAACAGTCTAGATCTATTCACTTAGATGATTTCTCAATCTATCCAAGTGAAATTTGGCAAAAAATCCATGTCGTACACTACATAAACTAATGCTTTATATATACTACCATTAAAATTAAGAAGTCCAATAAAAATATTATGAATTTAACACATTTCTACATAAAGAATCATGAAATTTGCAGAATACAATATAACAGACATTAACAAAACACGATAAGATTGAGATGAGAGATAGAAAGACAAAACCACATTGAAGATCCTTCGCTGGTCTCTCTCGAGTTCCATGGATGAATCATCATAAATACAACACTCCCACATCACTAACACTTACAATACACTCACACACACACACACTCCCCTTGTAGGGAGGGAAAAGATGTCTACATTATTCCTACACTAATTGATTATAATTAATCAGTTGATGGATAAATCTCTAGATGATAATTATTATTTTTATCTTGTAGATGGGTATGTTTCTTTTTATATCTCCTAGACTCTTGGGAGAAACAATACAACACTTGGAGGAAAATTGTGTCTTTTGTCTGAACCAATATAACACTTAAATGAGAAGATACCAAAAAACATCGTTTGGCAGACAACAAGTTATGGGCGACCAAAGGGTCGTGATCATTGTTGTTTTTCATTTATTTCCAAATCATCGGCCTCATCACGAGCGACCAAAGGGGGGTGATTTGTGCTATGGTCGAATTTTCACCAAATCATCGTCTATTACGGGAGACCAACTCTGTGTGTGTGTATGGTGGTGGTGGTGGGGTGGTGGGGGGGGGGGGGGGGGGGGGGGGGGGGGGGGGGGGTGGGTGTGCGCAGGGGCACGGCGTCAGAGGGGGCATATTCTTACTGTTCCTTACTTTTCTTTAAATCACAGGCGACCATGGAGGCTAGATTCTTTTTGTGTTCGATTTTCTTCTTCCTCACTTCATATCACAAGCGACCAAAGCCTCGCGATTTCTTCTGATGTTCATATTCCTCTTTCACAGGCGACTAAAGCCCAGTGATCTTTGCTGTGGTGTTGTTTTGCTCCTATCTCGCCCATGATTTGTATCCATTTTGCTCCATAATGTGTTGTTATGATTAAAAGCCACCTGAATTGAAAATATTATTGATTTAAGTATCAATTCATAAATAAAAACATAATTCAAGTCCTAAATTTTACTTAAATAGCCATTAATAATTTTAGATAACTCATGTCTATCAAATATCCCCACACTGAAGCCTTACTTGTCCTCAAGCAAGAAGCTGATAAATATATTTGAAAACATATGGCAATTATGGTGTTACTCCTTTAGTGCTGGAATTGAAGGATTTCATTCAATCCCCTCTGAAATGGTTCATCTCTTAGGCAAAAATTGCAAAGCTAATCATAATAAATCAGTGTTTTATCCTCACCATTTGAATTAGATTTCTAAATAAAGAAGTAAACATAAAATCAAAAGTCAAAACAAAGAATATACAGGTACTTCCTCTCTTATTTGTTTATCTTAATTCAATTATTACCACAATTTTAAGTTAAATCTCTTAGTGAAAGCATAGACATCAACCTACCCCCTGACTTTCTCTCCTTTATTGTTCTCTTTTCCTTCTTCTTTAAGTTCAGTTTCTAAAGAATTTCACAACCCATGTAACGAATTTTTAGTCGATAATCCCGAGCTCATCACTCAAGTTAATAGACTGTTGGTCCCGAAAAGATAACCGAGAGGGGGGGGAGGTGAATTGGTTATAAAAACTTGTTTCAAAAATAATTTCAAACAAAAATCCACACCACTTGATTATACTATAAAATGGCTTTAGATCTTTCTTGTAAATGTGAAAAATCACAAATGAACACTTAAAAACAATACAACAGATCAAAACACAATGCTCAAGCACTCGAAAAATAAGTTTGAGTTCTAAATGTTTTCTCCTTGGAACTTTCTGAAATACCCTCTGATTAACCCTCTGACTCAAGAACAATAACTACACTACTCTCTGCTTCACTTTCTGACTCAAGAACACATGCAGCAAGTGAAATTAAATTTGCACGAAAATAAAAAGAGATGAGAGAAGAGATAGAAAATTCGATATATAGAGATTCCGCCTTGAGCGTCAATCCTCTCTTCCAGCTCCAAGCCAGGGTCACCGGTAATCCACACCGGTTTTGTTCCACTAATCCAATCAATGAAAATCGTTACAAGAAGTTCATAATTCACTCAGCTTGATTCTCTCAAACAATCAAACTACTGAGCCTACTTGCAACTCACAATCACTCAAACAATAAGTAATTCAAAATCTGAGGAAAACAGTAACAATCCTCTACAGTGTTGCAACGAAGAAGATGAACAGTAACAAATACACAATTTCGCTCTTTTGAACTCTTTTTCTTTTTCGAGATGTTATCCTCTATGTATGTTGTTATTTCTGTCTTGAAGCTCCTAGATTTATTTGTTTCCTTCAACGTTCGAATTTGAATTTTCCAGATAAGCCTCAATTTCAAATTTCCAAGAAAGACGATATGATAAGCTCTGTTTCTATGTTTTTCGTTTGACAAAATCCTTTCAAGTTTATCTTCATAATCTGCCTTGCTTTTGAAATTAGAACATCTGATAAACTTCCATAAGATTGGGATAACCTCAAATCACTATAATCCTGCATAAAATTCTCAAACAAAAGAAATTCGAATCACTTTTCCGTTGAACTCATCTGTCACTGTTCATGCTTCATCTTCTTTTATTACCGCTTAATCTGATTTCAGACAAGCTCTATAATTTCTCGCTTGTGTCTTATCCTTTATTAATGTAATATATATTTCCTTCATTTTCTCTTATGCAATTCGTCCAAAATATTCAGAATAAGAAATAAACTTGAATTGTCATGATTATATTTAAATCCATAAAATGAAAACCCTGTGGATATTGAACTAACTTATGTGGAACAGATTGAATATATTTCCCAAATACATCCAATCTTTGGAGCTAGGTCTTCAATGGATCGATTAAAACTTGTTTTTCTTCATAAAAGGTTATATCACACTTTCTGACTTTTGCTTCTGATATACCTTCTGCCAGATTATATCGCACCTTCTGACTTTGCTTCTGATATATCTTCTGCCTTGGTTTAAGAACTTGTTTATAATCAATGTTCCTTCTGCCTAACTTTCTGAGTATCCTTCTAAGTTTTGTAAAGAATTACTTTCTAATTGCTTGATAAATTTTCTGACAACACAACTCACAACAAATGTTATTTCACTCTTTTTGTTATCATCAAAATCCATAAATGAGAGAAAACCAACATAGACGTAGTTCCCTAAAAAGGGCATCCCGTGGACTTACTCATTCAAGTCACAAAATTCACTAAACTTTTTGTTTTTGAGAAATTTAAATGTTGAATTGTAATCCTTGGTTGGTCAATCCCTAGTAACGGTGCCAAAAACTTGACGTGTGTTTTCCTAACCAGATCAAGTTTTAATAAATTATTTCCTATGATCTAGTTTACACTAGGCAAGTGCACCTATCAATTGTAATATTGGAATGGATTATAGGGGTCGTATTCCTTGGGGCCATCGGCAAGTATTATTACTCACCCTCTTAATTATTATCTAGCAGAATAAATTTAGATCAAGATTTAATATTAATTTACTTAAATAATTTTCAACTTAAACTATACTATAACATGCATTAAAAAATCAATTTAAATTAACTAATAACTATTCAGACTCGCTCCACCAATTAGATAATATGTACTACAAACTCCATAGTTGTTGAATCATTCCTAACTGCAGGATTCCAATTTGCTGATTCAATAACTTTGTCGAGTCTATTGAACCCTAATCCTAATCTTGTCTACTAGAATCTCTTCCTAGTTAATAGCCGACTAAAATTGCCTTAGAAATACGATCCCAATGGTAATTTAATTAATTATATGCAAAAAATTCCACAACCCTATCTCTAGGCATCATAGGAACTCTTTCTCTATAATGTAGATCTATTCCACGGGTAGATTTCTCAATCGCATCCCGTGAAAATCTGATCTAATCCTAAATCGTGCACTACTTAGACTTAAAATAAATTAATACACTAAAGAGATTAATAATTCATACAACATTTAAATATGTAATTCATTGAAATACATGTACGCTATGGCTACACGAATCCTAATAATTACTCATACATGATATAATAAGAAAGCAGAACAATAGATATAAATAGAGAAAAAACATAATAATACTCCCTTATTCACGATACAAATGTTTGAACACTTCAACAACCAAATACAAGTATATATGTATGTATATATATGTAATATGTCTGTATATAGATCTCTATGTAGATCTCTATATAGATCTCAGTAAATCTATGAATAATGTCTGTCTATCTTATCTATCTTCTATCTCTCCTAATAGATGTCTTCCCCTTCTCTTTTATGATCTCAGATTTTTGTAAAGTAGTACAACACTTGGATGAATAGTTTTTGCCGAACCAATACAACACTTAGATGAATAGTTGTACCTTTTAGCCAACCAATACAACAATTGGATGAATAGTTGTACCTTTTGGCAAACCAATACAACATTTGGATGATTAGTTGTATCTTTTATCCAACCAATGTGTCACTTAAATGAAAGAAAATCAAAGACGTCGTTTGGTGGAAAAATCAATCACGGGCAACCAAAAGGGCATGATTTGTGCTGTTCTTCATTTTCCTTCGAATCACGGATGACCAAGAGGGCGTTATTCTCACTATTCTTTGTTTTTGTCCAAATCACCTGCCTTTGCACGGGCGACCAAAGGGGGGATTCTTGCTGTGGGCTAATTTTTTCCTTCATATATTCATATCACAGGCGACCAAAGGGGGGTGATTGCCTCTGATATGCATTTTTCTTCTTTACGAGCAACCAAGGGGTCGTGATCGTTGCTGTGGATGATGTTTTGAGTCCATTTTGCTCCAATTTGTTCCAAAGTGTGTTGTTATGATTAAAAGTTACCTAATTGAAAATATTATTGATTTAAGTATCAATTTTTAAATAAAAGTATAACTTAAGACCTGAATTTTATTTAAACAATCATTAATATCATGAATAATTCATGTCTATCAGCCAGCGTGATGTAGGGGGAGGAGAGAGATGGAGTGTGTTGATTTGTTTTGTATTTTTGCTAATTAAAAATAATAAGTTGTAAGGTATGATGTAAATTAAGATATATGAGAAATGTGAAAAGTAGAGAACATGTATGTAAAGTGTAAGAATAGGTGTAGAAAAAGTAGAAATAGATTAATAGTAGTGAATAGTGTAGAATAGTACTATAAATAGTAGATAAGACAATTTAATGCCGATAGTAAAGAAAATACAGGTAATTAAGCTATATCTAATATTTTTAGATACCGAAAAATTATAAAACTGATATTTTTGAAATCCTTATATTTTTAGGAGTTTATTGGTATTATCAGAATATTTTCACAGTCGGATGCACCAGGGCACGGCTTTTGAAAATTGATCCCATTCGGATCCGAAAGACACTAAAAATTATCGAATCTAATATTTTTAGGCTTCCTTATATTATTACGAACTATTTTTCATAATTAATTCTACTTCGTTGTTTAGAAGTTAAGAGCGTGGGATTACCAGATCTAAATCTACTATAGTTTGATATAGATTTATTGACCTTATGGTTTCCGATTGACTTACGATTTAGGGTTCAAACATAAATTGTATCATAAAATCTAGGAGATTACATGAACTTTGCCAAATATACAATTAGATACTTGAATTTTGAAATTGATCAATGTAGGATCCATAGAGTTAGTGTAAGTATGCAAGAAAAGTTCCTCTAGTTATTAAATTAATCAATTTCAAAATTTAGGTTCTAAATTCATTGATTTAAAAGTTAAGTATGATTGACACGCCTTTTGTTTTTAACTTCCATTTATAAGCACAAAACTAACTGGCCAGTAAACCAGGTGCGTATGCAGCAATAAATATACTAGTGAGACCAGGTCGAACCATAGGGAGCTAATGGCTAATTACTAGGTAATTGAGTTCTTCCTTAAGCTAAGCTATCAAAATTTTGATTTTAAGTTAAGCTATCAAATGGTGATTTAACTAAAAACTAACTAATGAATTGATTTGAACATTTTTAACTGAATGCTCTAGCAACACAAACGAAGGTCTCAGGTTTAGGAGATGCTAAAAACAATTAGGAATATCACAGTTATATTTTAATTTGAATTGAATTGATGTCTTAAGTTGATACTGAAATTGATTACTTAGGATTTAACCAAACTCACTAGAATTTGCCCATCTCCAAGAGTAGTAAAATTCCAATTATAGCATAAATTATCCTACTAAGATAATTTATCTATAATTATTAGTTAAAATAGTAATTCGCCCACACCAAAATTACTACTCTAGTTAAAATTACAAATTAAGCATCATCAAGTGACCAACATTATAATTTAACTGCATTAAGTAAGTGCGTTCATGAATTTCATCAAAGCCAGCATATCCCTATGACAAATTTCTTTCAAAATCCCAAGTTGTGTTCAATTATATTATTAGATCTCTCTTGGGTATCTCTAACCCTAATGCATCTAATCAATATGGGCCTAAAACTAATCAAATAGATCATGAACAACAAAACAAACATTCTATTTCATCCAATCCATCAATGCATATTCATAAATATATTAAGCATGGCATCTTAATAACACAATCAAGTAATAAACATATAGAACAAGGATTGAAGACACCTCAATAGAAATTTTCATTCCTCAAAGTTTCAAATCTATAAAACAAATGAATGGGCATTGCTTGATTGTATCTAAAACCTAAAAATCACCTTCAAATGTTACTACAACAGTAGGGTTTTATTACCCTATGATTGAAATCCACATACTCATGTTTTTTGTTGCTTCTACTTTGCATAGGGTTTTTCTTTGTCACGCCCTGAGGGTACCTTAGTACTAGTAAACAAGATATAATTGAATACTATTACTAGTTTACCTTCTAGAATGACATATTTTCAATAAACAGGATCATTTAGCTGCTTTGATAAGAAGGATAAGTATATAAGAAGTAAATTAGTAAATAATTGTCATTCCATGCTTGTGAATAATAAAAATATTACAAACCATAATATTTCTATAAAATCCTTCAAATACTTAACTAAAGTTTCTAATGCAAGATACTTGCAACTAAAATAGAAATATATATTATTATCCTATACTACTCCTTAAGCTTCCAACTTCTAATTTCTTACCGGGACCATGCTCCTAGAAGTAATGAGCCAAGATCGCAAGGTGAACCTGAAAGGACTGTTGGCGTGTGAGCTAAACCACGAGCACAGTGAATAATCAGAACTTATTACGTAACACACAAGTTATTTAATAATCATATGAAATGTATCAATCAATCATATGTACAAATACAAGCCTGGATAACCCGGAATCCAAACAGGATGAAGATTTACGCCCTCTCATCGGGGTTGAAGGATCACAATCTATAGCTTACCTATCCAGAAGAGACTAAGCTTTCAGGAAACAACAATGCTCAATTTAATTATCTCTTTGAATTTGTTGTGTCTTAACATTTATTTCCTGTTTTAGCTATAGAAACTCCACTAAGTGTTAGTCATTTCCAAGCAATACCATAAGCAACGTCCTTCATTTACTATTTAGTTCCTATGGTATCAATAGAACAAAGGTAATCTTACGATTAACTAATAACTTTTTTGCCTAGATAAACCAAGCATTACCAAAGATCCGAAATACTAACACGTAGTAGGCTACCACTTAATCAAATGCTACTTTATGCAAAATATGCAATGCATGTACAATTTCCTTTATGGTACCAGTAGTTTTAATTAAATTGAAGGCGATCAACCAATGTATAGACATTCAATCATGTTACACAAACAATATAATCATACATAATTCTGTTGTTATTATTATTAGAGTGACTTGGTAATCAATGTCTCATACAACAAACAGTTCCCATACACCCATATAATACACTCAAATTATTATCCTTTATTTATAGTTCTCTAAGTTACAAGCACATATAATGTAATAAGACTGAGTTACTCACCTGCTCATGTTGGTCAATCGTTGTATTCATCAAGAAAATCCTCACAAATACCCAAGCCACCTATTGAGATGATTAATATATTAATCAATGTCACATAAACTATATGATTAAACTCATATGAGTATCTAAGTGTCCTATTTTGATGCTGAGTTTTCGTTTTGTTATTATA
This sequence comes from Combretum micranthum, assembly GCA_024138025.1. Classification (NCBI taxonomy): domain Eukaryota; kingdom Viridiplantae; phylum Streptophyta; class Magnoliopsida; order Myrtales; family Combretaceae; genus Combretum; species Combretum micranthum. Next base: position 80,975 of record JAMXBD010003286.1, read on the forward strand.
TTGGTTCTTTGGAGATCTTATGATAATCAATTATTGGTTCATTTATTTTCAAGTTGTTTGTCTTGATTTTGTTTGATACTTATATCTATCAATCGGGTATTCGAGAATTTGACATTTAGTTAGTTCATTTTCATAGTTATTATTGTTATGTTTGTATTGTTCCTTATTTGACTTAGTGTAGTAACTCGTATTTATTTATTATTGTTTAGAATTATCAGTTTTCTTTGGATTCATTTAATATAATTTTCTCGTAATGTAAAGATATCCCTATATTCATAATTTTAGACTATTTAAATTTCCGTTGTTATCCATTTGTTTATATGTATCCATTTAAATAAATACTTGGTAATTACTAAACTTATGACTTTTCTTGTAAAATTGATTAGATACATCCATGATGATAATAAATTTAGTAACATAAAGATTTGATAAGTTTAACAATTATTTTCAAAAATATCAATAATATTTTCTTATTTTCTTTTTGGCCAAATAATAATAATAATAACAACAAAAACAACAACAACAACAACAACAACAATTACGGTAATAATAATAATAATAATAATAACAACAACAACAACTACTACTACAGTAATGACAAAAATATCAATCTAGTTTAATGATAATAATAATAATGATTTTAATAATAATAATACTTGTAATATTCATCATATAATTTAAATTAATAATAATTCACAAATCCTTATCCATTAAAGTTAATACTAGAAATAATATTACTAAAATAGCTTTAAGCTTAGCTTTTAGGTTTTAATTATAAATATTAAATATAATAATAGCTAAAAAATAATTCCAGAAATATTATTAATTCAAATATTTTTAATGGTATTAGTAATATTAACAACTATAGTTGTAAATCTTAATGGACTTAAATTAAATTAATCATAGTGATTTATATTACTAATAATCCTTTCTTGATAATGTTAATATCACTAATTCATATTTATTAATTTTAAACTCAATATTCAATAATTTCAATATTATATTACTAATAAGTAATAATATTCTTAATAATACAGAAAATAAATAAATAAAAGTAATAACAATACCAAAAATATTTGTAATATTAATTTTTATATTATTTAGTTAAATTATTTCGTTTTTAATTTTTTTTTATAAATAATAGAAGTCGAGAGGTACACGGGGTGGAACACGCCCATGTTCCTCCCGTGCTCATTGAGGAAGCACTATTCATCATCTTCCCTGATGAGCTCGGCCATTTTCAGCCGAAATCCGATGTTACAAACCTCTCCAATTGATTCCTATGAGTTCCTATAATGTTTTACTACACAAATATCAACTCAAAACATCAAAACAACAACATGATTCACGGTTTTCAAATTAAAGTAGTGTAACTAGGGTTTTCGAATTTTACCTTACTCGAGCCTATCCGATGAAATTGAAGCTTGTTCTTGGGTTAGTTACGATCATATGATTATCAGAAGTGAGTTCCAATCCTTGTTTTAAAAAAAAAAACAAACCAAAATACAACAATTTACCTCGTCACCAACTTAAGCATTTTTCGTGTTATTTTCTTCTTTGATTCAAACTGAGATGTTTAGGACAATTTGATTTCTATTTTTAGGTCAATTTGATTGCTCAATAGGTGTTTATTTGATCTAGAAACTTTGAGATTAAATGAAGGTTGTTTGCTTGTCCATCAAGAGCAATTAACACTTTATATATATAAGAGAAATGAGGACGGTTTTCTTCGACAAATGCATCCGATTGTTCCACATTTGTACATTGTTTCATCCAGTTGTTTTGCTGTCATTAATGAGGGAGATGAGTTGGTAATATTTGATTTGTTGGTGAGTTGATTTTGTTGACTATTTGTGTACAATTTGGACAATTTTCATGAAGTTTCGGTTCTCACTTTTCAAGAAGATCCAAACCCTACGTTTTGCTCCATGGAACCAATTCTGTGTATATATATATATATATATATTACTAATATTTAGACAATATTTATCTGTGTTTTTAGGTAGTTTATTAAGTTAATCGAGTACAGTTTAGCAAATATTTGAGAGTTTTTATCCAAAAATACTTTTGTAGGATTTTACAAAATGTTTAGTTTATCAAACGATACAACTTTAAGTTTTAAATTTATGCGATTAATTATTTTTAGAATTTTATCTCCCGCGATTAAGGTTTTCTAAGCTTATTAGGTCAATTTTTGTTTTAGGCTCCAATAGCTTAAGAAAACTATAATTTGAACAATGGTGTGATTCAAATATTTATTTGGAGTCTAGATCTTTAGTTATGCATCTGTTTATGTTTTTATTGTGTATTTATAATCCTAACGGCTTATCTTTAGGTTATCATTTTCCATCTATAAGCATAGTTGGTCAACTACACATTATCGCATTTGATATATTAGCTAAATTATCTATATATCTTAGGTTTTTTATACCTACTATGAAATCTTATTAGTAGTGTTTAATGCTATCTAGGAATCTTAAATTTAGGGTTTAAATCTATGTATAGGCTCATTACTACTCATTGTTTTAGTCTCAAGTCTATGTTGAGTTCAATAGCAGTCATTTATTTTTCGTATTTATATTTTTCTATCTATTCTATTTGTATGACAAGTTTTAGGGTTTGAAAATTTGGGTTACCTTTATTTATCAGTTCAAGATACGAAATCTCGTTTTTTGTATCAATTAGGGTCAAAGATGTTCTTTATTCTGGTTTTAGATCCTAACCCAGCCAAATTCAAGTTATTGATCTATTCTTAGGTTTTTATTAGATTCTAGGTTTACTAACTAGTTCATACTTTCTATTTTACAGTCGTGTACTATTGTGAAAAATTTTGAAGGTTTACATTCTCTCTTTCCTTCTCTCTCTTAAAAATCAACAAAAAGGAGTATTTATACTAAAAAGCAACACATGGACATAAGCTGGCAAAATTGCACCTGTACATCGATAACCTTCTTTTTATATTAGACGACCTTCATTGTGTAAATCATTTGACAAGTAAAGTTTGTTGAAACAAAAATCCTAAGCTTCATTTGGAAATTCTTATAAATCTATTTTGGAAAAGTTTAGTTTCTATCTTTGTGTTTTAGACAACAATTATGAATATGAGCATGAGTATGATGATACTCACAAGAAAGAAAAATAGAAATTAAACAAAATAATAAGCAACATAATATACGTTCTAGTATTGAGAGTCTTAGCTTCATCAAGGCTCTTGGGACAAAGAATAAATTCCATCTCGAAATAAAAGAAAAGAAAAAAGTTGTTTTGACTTGATGAGAACAAGTCTAAGATTAGAAAGACTAGTCTTAAAACATGGAAGTAAATAAATTACAATAACAAGTGAGCTTATATGCTCTAAAAGATATATATAACTACATAGATATATTTAGTTAGATATAAATATGGAAGCATAATAACAACAATAATATGAACAAAATAACAAAATAAAAGAATATGTATGGATTCAAGAACAAAAACAAAACATGAACATAGAGTTGCTTCCTGATTAATTGATATGGAACCCGAATATGCGGTACTTATCTCTTTGCCATTGATGCTGGTATATACTCCTGGACAAGAAGCAGCTGAAGTGGGTTATAATCTCCACCAACAATCACACAACTGCCTTCCATGGCCAGTAGGATCAATGGAGGGGTAACTTTTTGTCGTGTTTAATTTTTTTTTTTTTTTTATCATTACTACATAGCTAACTGTAATGGCATGTTTGGTATGCAAAAGTGGACTGGAATGGAATTGCGATTCCAACTTTCATTCCCTTTCCCAATGTTTGGAAGTGTTTTTAAAAGTCGAAATCACGATTCCTTGGAATCAACAATTTCAGCTTTAAAGGGGAATTCGATTCCACCTTTGAGAAGTTGAAATCACAATTTCAATCTACCATTCTTAATTATATATAATGTAATTACTTTTTTAATCCTATCATGTACTCATATTTTGTATTTATTGCTAATGCCATTCCCGGCAATTACATGTTTTGGCTATTTCATTATATGTAATCTTCTAAACATAAGAATAGATTTAGGGGTGTTCACGGTTCGGTTAACTGGTCCATGGCCCTATTTTTTTATCCTAACCGTAATAATCGGATTTTCAATATCCTGATCCTAAACCGATCCATTATGAACGGTTAACCGCCTTAACGGTTAACCGTTTTTTTCGATTAATTTTTTTGGTTTTCGGTTTTTAACCGTTTGACATAATGGTTATATACAAATTTTGCAGTTAACCATATTTTTTAATATATTCGTAAAAAAATTAGAGTATTTTTTTGTATAATTATATTAAAAGCTATAAATTAAGTATGTAAGACATGTAAAATATTTGTTAATATATATCGGTGCCATCAAGATAATCATCATAATAGCTTTTTACTCATGTGTTCTTATCAACTTTGATCAATTGAGCTCAATACAAAATCTCAATCAAACACTACCATTCTAATTTTCAAACATATATGTATTCGTTTCTTCTTATTTGAATAATTCATTTTAACATAATTCATATTGATAACACTAAAAAAAATAATTATATTGGTATATTATAAATTATATATTTATAATTATGGATCGGTTAACCGAATCCATCGGTTTCTAGAATAGAAAAACCGAAACCGAAACCGAAAACCGAAAAAATTAAAAATGCTAATCATAAACCGAAACGATGGATCGGTTAACCATTTTTTTCGGATTTGTTTCTCGGTTTCGGTTCGGTTATCCTAAACATTTGGTTTTTTTGCACACCCTAAATAGATTTATAATTCCTAAACTCATTCCATTTCAATCCAATGCAATCCATTCTACTCCAAATCATTCCTACGTACCAAACGTAACATAATTATTTTCTATTATAGGTGACAACTTTCTCCCCAACAGAACAATCATTCCCACTATAGAGTAATAATGACTCTACCATGATCAGCGGTTCTTTAAGACATTCTAGGAAGAAGACAACACCTGTCTGGAAGTATTTTATAGAAACCGAAGAATCCAATTCAAATGGAAAACTTATTAAATATGCCGTTTATCAAACTTGTGGCAATAAGTTGTCGTGTAGGTCCTACAATGGCAAATGACACTTGAATCAACATATAAAAGCACAATGTGTCCAAAAGGCATCTTGTGGTGAAGGACCCCACCAATGACAATAGCTCCCGTACTAAGCGTTTTGATCTCGCAACATGCAATTCAATCAGCAAGATGTACAAAATCAGCCAGTGGAATGGATGGCAAATACATACCAATATATCATTCCATTCAGTCGATCATGAAAAATTCGACAATTGGAGTATGGGGGCCAGCAACCCTATAATGACATGCAGACAGACAAACATTAAAAAATGACACGATGAGCCTTTTTGAGAAAAGGCATGAAGCTCTAAAAGAGGTTTTGTCAAACCTTCTTTCTAGGTTTAATCCTCTAAATAATTTATTGTTGATGTAATTTTTTAGATTCATACACAATTTACGATGTTTACTTTCGGATTAAATAATGCACTTGGTTTGCTTGTACAATGTCTCCCTTACCTCAAATGTATGGGAATCCCCATCAATGATGTTAAACCTAGCAATATGTGCATAACCGCTCACTAGATAAATGAACAGTGGTTAATCTAGAAGTGGATTATTACTTTCAAGCTGTTCTAAGAAAGACACATCGGCTAGGCAATAGCAAATAACCTTATGGAAGCCGTCCAAGCATATGGTATACAGACTATATTTAGTATATAGTTTGACAATGCATCAAACAACACTGCTTCCGTTCGTTATCTGAAGTAGTGATTAAATCTGCTATGCAATGGAAAGTTCTTTCACGTCCAATGTGTCTGCCACATTATGAATTTAGGTAGTATAAGCAAGCCTTGAAACTTATGGCTTTGACATGCATATTGAAAAGATAAGACAAGTGATTAACCGTTTTTGTGTTTCATGGAGATTTAAACAGATATACATAGAGTTTGTCCAGGTACACCCTTTAGAGCAAAAGTTGCCTATACTTGATTGTGTAACTAAGTGGAATTCTACGCTCAAAATGCTTCATCAGGCATTGAAGTGCAAAATGGAGCTAATTCATTTGTATAATGCCTACTAAATCTCTTTAATCCTAACATTGGTTCAATGGAGAGTCAGGATTGGCAAATAACGCATGCACTTAAAGAGGTCGTAAAGGCATTTATCGACCCAACATAACATTTATCGAGATGCTACTACCCCACTGGCAACTAGGTACTTCCTCACCTGGTTGACATATTGGACGTGCTGAGTAACTACAGTTTTGATCTCGATTTAGGAGCCACTACGTCTGCAATGGCTAGTAAGCTTCAGGATTATTTTGTCCCTCTTCCCCTCCTCTTCCATGTTGCAATAATGCTAGATCCACAGTTTAAGTTTTGTGTGAGTGAAGTACTCTCAGGGAATCCTATAAGAATATTGGTGTGGCTAATCCTAAATCAAAGGCCACGAGTCTTCATATTGCAGCAACAAATTTACTCAAAGACTTGTATCAGTGTCATTATTAGACGAATCCACCACCACCCCAACCACAATGATTCAAAGTCACTCATCTAAGGGTTTTCAAAGAGGAGTAAACAAATTGCCCAAGATATTCGGAGTAGCCGTATGGCTTCTCAAGAAATCTTTAGTGACATACTGTTGTATGAGATCCAGTAATGTGAGAAGGAGGAACTGGAAGAGGGAGGGGGGAATGAAGGAGATGATTTCAATGTCCTCAGTTGGTGGAAGAAAGGGGACACATATGACGGTAGGGTTTTCCATATTGGCAAGGGATGTTTTGGCTTTTCTTGCTTCAATAGTTTCATTGAAGTCAGCTTTTAGTTCAGGCGGATGAGTCCTCGAACTGCATTGCCATAGGCTAAAAGATGCTACTATTGAAGCACGTGTGTGTTTAAAAAATTGGTCCGATGCACAAGTAGGAAGCAGAAGGACCCATACTTTTGATGGCCAGAAGATAGTGACTAAGGATTGGGGAAGTCATTGTCACCAGCGGATTTATGGTAGCGAACACAAACAGAATAGTGGGGTAAGGCTGGACTTAGAGGGGGTTTCTAGGAGGGTTTATACAGTTTATGATATATTTTTTAAACAATTTTTTTGTAAATTTTTTGGGGTTAAAAATGTTAATAAAATTTAATTTTCTTTCGATCCCAATGCATTTATTAATTTCATTTATTTAATAATTTATAGTTATTCTAAATAAATTAAGTAAGCATGTTTAACATCGAATATAAATTAATTAATATTATATTAGTGTTTGATAATTTCATTTTTCTTTTTGTTTCCTAAAAATTTTTAGATTAATATTTTAAGCAATACAATTGAAATCATTCCTAAAAAAATACTAAATATATTATATTTTTTTAAGAAGACAAATATGTTCAATTAAAATAATAAAAAACAATTTACTTATTTAAATACAATTTTCAATAATTAAGAAAAGTAAATTCCTATTTTTCATATTATTGTTTAAAAAAAAAATCCGCATGCTGGTTCGTGTGCCAATCCACTTATTTCGCGTGCTTCGTGTGCTGCATGCCTCGCATGTATCATGTTGATTTGCGCTTACTCGTGCTTTTATCTTTTGCATTTACGTTCATTGTCAGGCTCATAGCCTGTATGCCAACACACATGTACTATGGCCCACTGACCATGCCTAAGTGTGAGCCGCTTTTGATTGGCAGAAATCGAAAAATGGGATCCAATTATAGGGTATGCTTTTGGTAGTTGGATGTTGTTTATGGATATCGACTATAAGGTTTCAGGGTTTTTGTTAATACAAGTTTTGAAGGTTTTGCCATATGATCTATGGAAGAAGATGAATGGTAAGGGTAAAAGTCAAAAAGTCAAAAGTGAGCTTGCGCCCGGTAGCTGAATTGACATGGTTAATTGCTGTGACAATAGTTGTCGCAGAAGAATTAATAATAATGGCGTCCATTGTCATTATTGTTGCCAAACAGGTCAGATTGACGAGTTTTTACTGTTTATACAGTTCAATAGGCGTGGAATTTATGCTAATGTGGATTGACCGAACTGAGAAAACATTCATATAGCACGCCATGTTATATTTAGTGACATATAACAACCCATGAGATTTTTTGTGAATAAAATTATAAAAATTATGCACTATTTCTATTTTATTTTATTAAAATACATTGGTTAATATTTATTAGTCTGAACAAGTGGTATATTAATGATTTTTCAAAATAAGTATAAGCTGATACCAATTATTCACTTTTAGGAATAGTCCATGTTTTTCATTTATTTATTTGTGCTTTGATAAAAATTGAGTGAGTTATGTTGTATGTATTTTTAACCACTATTTCATTAAGATTATAACATATAAAAATTAGAACCTGATATATAATAGCGTGTAAAATTGCTTTCTTATATATCATATCTAACGTATTGTTAAAAAAAAAATTTTTTTAAAAAAAGAAAAGACCAAGATGTTCCTATTTATTTATTTGATTTTGCACGAACTACCTAAGTTTTAGTCTTCAATTTTTGTACAAAAGTCTCCTCGATTCAAGAATGGAGGCCAATCATATGACCTCTGTTCTTACCTATACAACGCCTTTAGGCATTATTAGTGTTCCCTTATCTTCTGTTATGAAACTTGGAAGTCATCGTTTAGGAGCGGCAGCGTCTTGTCTCATAATTACTATCGAAAAGCGCCTAAATTAAGAGCGCAGGGGATACTAGTTTAATAAGTATTAAAGAAATATTATTATATGCCTTTAGGATTAATTAATACATTATTTAAAAAAAATTAAGTGTATAACAACTTGTTATCATTATTGTTATACGGTAAATATAGTCCTCACATCATATTTATAAAGTTAAATTTTTAGTTTAGATGATCGTGCTGCTAACTTTAATATGGTATCAAAATAAGAAATCATAAATTTAATCATTGTGTACTCATTACAATTCTATTAAATTAAAATTATTTGCTTGATGGGTTTTAATCAAAACTTTTGACCTACAAGTGAGAAGTGTTTTGATAAATATATGCCTTAGGTTTTAAACTTTTAAATTAGATGATTATGGTATAATCCTAAATAATAATAAGATATGTATGGCCACATTATATATTATTATTTCAATACACTTGCTCACCGACCGTATTTTTTTATAACCAAACTTTTCTTAATGAAAAGCTATTTAAACCTCCTGACAATTGCCAAAATGATGACAAGGGCATAGATTTTTTTGAAAATGTCATTGGACAATTATAATATACGACAAGAGGCAGGATCCGTAGCTGAAGGATATTTGTGGGTCCAACAGGTTATTGTCTATTCCTCAAAATCAAGTCTACACTGGAGGCTATTGAATACGATTAATAAACACATGCCACACAGCCGGATACATTACAAAAGTTGTACTTTATAGTTATTCCATAGACCAATGAAATTTTTTTCAAAATGTCATTGGATAATTATAACAAACGACAAGAGGCAGGATTTAAAGCTAAGGGATGTATTATATGCTGGTCCAACAGGTTATTCTGTAGTTTACCGAAAAATCAAGTCTACACTGGGGGCTGTTTAATAAGATTAAAAAACACATGCCACACTGCCGGATACATTGCAAAAGTTGTGCGCTTTATAGTATTCCATAGGCCAAATCCTTGATCAAGTTATCATCTGGCCCCATCCAGTTGGTCAAATTACAGCTAGTTTTTGTTCAGTTTTCAACACATACTACATAGAAATTCAAGCTGTACGAATTTGAGTAATACTATTACCACTTGTAATTAGTTATATTTATTATATATTAAGCTAAAGTTTGCTATTCCGTTTGACATCATGCTATGCACTATATAATTTTTAAATTTTTATGGTCCCATAGGGTTTAGGGTTGTGTCAGAAATCATAATTATGACTTGATAGAAAATATAATCTATCACGATATAATAAAATTTAAAAAAAAATTAAATAAAAATTCATTCATATTCAAAAGAAAATTTTAGAGAATAGGAATATTTGTCAATTTTTTTCTCATTCCATATGAATTGCGATATGATCTTTGAAGCTCAATTCATGATTTTGTATTTATCTAAGTTGAACTAATATTCATAGTTTATAATACATTATCTATCATCATCATCATCATCATCATCTTATGTATAAAAGTTGAATGTTCATAAATAATATCTTAATTTTGGGTTTGGAAAACAAAAGGGATCTTTTTTTCATATTATTTGGAGATATGCTTTTTTGTTTCAATTATATGTATATATTATCTTCAACTAGGTCAAACAAAGTAGGATGGGTCAACTTCATACCCTGTAAAAGCAGGTTTGAGTATAACAATAAAAAACCCTATAAGTTTATAATCAGGTTTAAGAGACCTATAAAGAAGCAGATTGGGTTTGGATCTTATTGACCCATTCCAAACACGCGTAGTGCATTCCTATCCTAAAAAAGAAGATGTCATTATTCTTAGCCTAATCAATTAATCAAGCAATAATTTAATTGAAATGTATATTGATCTTTCGAAAGAAAAAATAAGTGTGTTCTTGTTTCTAACCATATTTGTAAATTATATATTTAGGGAAATTTTCTTTTTTAAAAAATCAGTAAATAGTATTCGATTATTCATTTTAAAGTTTGTTTACTCTAGTTTGTTCTTTCGATTAAATATATGTTTAATATCTTATATAACTTAGGATGTTCATAAAGCAAAGAAAATTGGATACCTCGCCTGATAATAATATGTTCAATTCCATATGGAAGTGTAGTTTAATCTTGGCATTGTAAATACATCATAATTACAATATTGCAGTGCCTTCTTTGTCTCTAGTTCATCATTGTACACTTCGTACTTGTTACGTTAAGTTCTACACTTAATCCATATCATATCTTTCTAATTTATACACATAACGTGAAGTTAAAATTGCTTGAGTGATATTGAATGACCGTCCAACATAAATATTTATTAATGCTGAAATACCCGAAAAAGTAAAATTAAAGTCATTGGAGAAAATTGTATGTTTACCGATTCATAAAAAAAATTACACAAATACAAATTATAAGAAATTAATTAAATAAATACCAACATAGAATTGCATCTCTAAAATACAATTTACATAGTGTAAAATTGTCATACATGAATTGCATATAAAAGGAGTGATTCATGTGTTTCAACATGACTCGCCTTTTAGAAATGCAATTCATGTAGTTACATTTCAGTTTCACTTCATCCATCATTTAGCTCAAAATTTTTCACAAACCTGTAATAATATACCTGCAGCAATTCAATCTAGTCAATTTATTTAATTCCTTCAATCCAGTCAATCCCAATACTAATCATCACCAAGTTTCAATTTCAAGTCCCATCCCAATGAAATTACAATAATAATCTATCCATTGTTTCATTAAGAAATTACTACAATACTTTAATATAAAAAGTGAAGATGACACATAAATAGAAATATATCCAACAAATGTATTGTCCTATGTTTTCCTTTCTTTTTTTTTTTTTTCCTTTTAGCCTTTAAAAAATGGTGGTTTCAACTCCAGTTACCACAGGTGCCCATAGCTACCCCTCACTATATTTTGCGATGGAAGTCACTAGGGCAACACCATACCCATATTTGGATGGAGCAAGCGACCTACCAGTAGCATTTTAATGCTAATAAAGATCGATCCTATGACCCCACACATAAGAGAGACATCTTTTCCTATAGTAAGAATCTATCCCAAGACCACTGTGTGTCATAAGCCAAAGCCTTACTAGTTGAGTCAATATCTACTAGCATTGTTCTAGTGTTTTCAATTACATACAGTTCAACTATTTTTTGTCTTAATTACACTTTTACTATATGTTTTCCTAATATAGTTCTTCTTTATCTTTCTTGTGTATATCACATCTTTACTTGTATTTCTTTGTCTTTTTTCTCTTTTCTCTTGCAAAATATTATTAATTTTGATTAGTTTTTCATAAATGATCTAAATTGTTACTATTTAATTAAACAAATATAATTTTTGTTAATAAACACCTGTGTAATATTCTCTCCAGCGTCTGATGGTGCTGGACAAAGAGCTTTGTTGAGAGTAAGCAGAGTCCCAATACCTGGTTATGATGGCAGTGAATCTGGTGTGGAGTGTATCATCAAGTCAAAAGATAGAGCATCAGCGGAAATAGTCGAGTCACGTGCACTGTGCATTGATACAACAACTATAGGAGGATTGATGGGATGATGTATCTGTGTATTCGGTATTGGATCTCTAAGTTAGTCTACAGGAGCTATAGAAGGATCTCTAGTAGCCTCAAGAACTATAAGAGGAGCTGTAGGAGTAGTTGCAGTATCTTCAAGAGTTGTAGGAGAATATATATATAAATATATGGAACAGGACTAGGAGATCTATCCAATGGTCTATGAACATCCTAAGATTGATCTCGTCCTCGTCCTTGTCCTCATCCCCTCTGCTGAGCTGGGAAATCCTCATGATGCTACTACTGTTGTTGTACATCAATCGATTTGATACCTTCATATCCATCTAATCTCTATCATTATCACGCTCCAACGGGTACCTTAAACATGACAGCCCGTCGTACACAATATTAAAACTTGAGAATGACTACCTCAATCACTCGAAAGCTTCTATATCGGTACAAGGCGTACATTCACCTCAAAGGGAGACTAATGAAGTAATGCATTTTAAGATATTGGCAGCGGAACATGCAAAATAACACTTAATATATTTCATTGAAATAAAAAGTCTTACAACTTCTTAAGGAGCATTCCCCTGATAATAACAACATGGTCATACTAAAGCTAGAAGATTTTAGAAGAAATCTACTCTAATACTTCAAAGCAGAATCCCTCCAAAAGCTTCATAAAATAAGGATTCTACCCGGGTGATCACGATAGTCTCGGGTGCAAAATGATAATCCTGCAATATCAAAAATCTATAGGAGTATAAGCATAACTAGCTTAGTGAGATATTTATTACGCAAAAGTACTCATAACAGACAATCAACCAAGTTTATTAAACAAGCATATGAAATGCAACAACCATATGATCAAATAGTACATACGACTATCTGGTATCGTATGTGTGATGGATTTATCCCTCCATCGGTGGTTAGGAAATGCTTTGAACTGGGCCCTAAATGACCTCCTTAAAGTCGCACATCTTGGGGTTCCAACGAACCGTACTACTAGTCCCCTAGCTTTCCTTACCCAAAGCGATTGATCCGACTTAGCTATAACTTGAGACCGTATTCCCGAACGTCCTAAACTCTCAAGGTTGTAGCAAGGCAGCTTACCTTTCCGGTCCCATGCTGAGAAGTAGTAGCAAAATTTCGAAAGGATATTCTAAATGATATGCATGACCAATTTATTATATGGGGATTCCAATATGATATTAAATTATTTAAAGTGATCAAGCAATATTCGCACACATAACAATACATACATGGAAACATTTATATCAATCACAAATCGGGTTCCGATATACTTATTGTTCATTGATCGCACACAACGATTCACATACATAATTCCCATGATAACCTGCATGCATATCAATTTTTATTTTTTCCTAACATCTAGTACTCTATTCTACAAGCATATGTGCGAATACATAAACGTAAAAGAAACTCACTCGTCCATAGCAATCTTCTAGGAGTCGAAGTAATCCTCGGGGAAGAGAAGATCTTGGTCCTCGACACCTAAACAAAAGAAATACCCGAAGTGAGTATTTCATCCAAGATCTACTCAATCTCTCTAATTCTATCTTATTGAATTCGTTAAAATTCGCATGAATGAAATTTCTAATTTAAAATGACCATAACTTGCTCATTTTAACTCAGAATTTCACATATTATATATCGATTTCTACCTACTCGAAAAGATCTATCTATTTCCAAGGTTATTTTTATCAAAAGAAGTCATTTGGGTCTTGGAAAAGTAACGTACAGATTTAATACGAAAATTCCAATTTCAAAACTTAAGTTTCAAACTTTCCTTCATTCAAGAGTTTTTATACAAAAATAAAGATATTTTATATGGTTGAAAAATCCTTTGAATACATATATATAGACTCAAACCATATGCATGAATTTAGTGGTGTTGTCTCAACAATGATTTTGTAAAACAAAATGTCTTAAAAGTGAGATAAGCTTAAGACTTGAAAACCTCCTTTTTAGTTTCGAAAAATTTATTAGTAAGTATTTCCTTCTTTTAACTCATTTCTTAATTTTGAGAATAATGACATTTTCAAAAAGAAATTTTAATCTTTTAAGATTTCCATAAATTTATTTCTAGTGGTTTGAAAACATAGTTTTTCTAAATATTTCATGGTTATATGTTCTAAAGTTTTTCTAAAGTTAGATATAATTTAAAAGAATAATATTAATGATCTTATAAGTTAATTTTGAAAAACTTATCTAGATTTTAGTATTTTAGAGTGTTGGTAGAAAACTTTGATAAATGAGTTTAGGAAAACTTTTGGTTAAACAAGGAATTTAAGTTTAAAGAAACTTTCTTATTTTAATGGTTTAAAAGAGAGTTTGTGATAACTTTATTTTCATTGATAAAATACCATATAGTATTATTACTAAAACTTGAGCTAAACTTATCTAACTTTAGAAAATATTTATTAAGATAAAACTTTAAGTCTTTATGGAAAAATAATTTCTTATGTGACAAAAACTATATTTAAAGAGAGTTCTTATTTTTATTACTTAAGAAAACTCATTTTTTATTATGGTTGAGACAATAACAATATGTTCATGCATGAATAAGATTATGTAACTATGAGAAATAAAAACAACATAATAAGATAAATTATATATGAGCATAAAAGTAAAGTCAAGTATTGGGAACCTTAGCTTCATCAAGGTATCCCGGGACTAAGAATAGACTAGTTCTCAAAAGAAAAGAAAAGCAAAGAAAGAAAATTATTTTGACTTGATATAGACAAGTCTAAGACTAGAAAGACTAGTCTTAATAATAACATGAAATAAATAAATTGCATAACTTGAAAGTAAATAAATAACAAATGAGCTTATATGCTCTAAATAAATATATATACATAATATACATAATACTTTACATAAGTTAGATTAGAAACAAATAGTAATATCAATAACAAAAACAACATAACAATAACATAAAGAAAAGAGTAGAAACATGAACAAAAACAAAACATGAAGAAATTGTTGCTTCTTTAACTCTCATGAGTCTAAGAAACATACATTAAACTCATGTTAAGTTGTATAAACATGATGAGTGAATATGAGAAATTTTTACCTAAAGTTTATGTGTTTGTTGAAGAAGAATGGAATGGTTTGTAGTAATATGTGGGAATGGGTTTTCTAAAGAAAAGAGAGAACTTGAGAGAGATTTTGAGAGAAGGATTTTATGGAGTGATTTTGGTAGAGTTTTAGTAAATTGTGTTGTGTGAAATAATGAAAGAGGAAGGGGGTATTTATAGATTTTTGGAGTGGAAATTATATGTAATAAAATAAATTGGAAAAGAAAATAAAATGGAATTGATGAGAGAGGGGGAGGCATCGGTTTGGCTTGTGTAGGGGAGAAATTGATTTATTTTGTTTGTTTTCTAATAAAAGAAGTAATGTATAAAGTGTGATGTGATTAAAGTTGTATGGGGAAGGTAAATTGTAAGGTATAGGCATGGTAGAGTGTAAGAATAGAGTGTAAAAAAAAGTAAAGATAGATGAATAGTAATGAATAGTAGAAAGTACTATGAATAGTAGCTAGATAATTAAAATACCGGTAGTAAGGAAAATACGCGTAATTAAGCTATATCTAATATTTTTAATTACCGAAAAATTCTAAAACTGATATTTTTTGAATCCTTATATTTTTACGAGTCTACTGGTGTTGTCAGAATATTTTCACTATCCGGTGCACCGAGGCACGGTTTTTGAAAACTGATCTCGTTCGGATCCGAAAGACACTAGAAAATTAAGAATTTGATATTTTTAAGCTTTCCTATATTATTACGAATCATAATCCACACTTATCTCAATTTCGTTTTCTAGGGTTTATGAACACGGGATTGCCGGATTTAGATTTACTAGACTAAACGTAGAGCTAGGTTAACTTTAAGGTTTCGTTTTGACTTCCGGTTCTTAGGGTTTGCTTATATTATCGAAAAATCTAGGGGCTTACAATCATCTTAGAGTAGCAAGGTCATGCATGTACCATACATCTATAGATTGTTGTATGTAGGTAAATGTGTTTGATTGCATAATGATATAAATCTATATCAGCTGTTATTACAACAATTTATATTTCAATATTTATTTTGTGATTTGGTATTAAAGACTTATCGGTCCAGCTAAAAGTGCTCCTAAATGATCTGTATCTTTGTGTGACTCTATAATACCAGTCATAATAATTAGTAAATACCATATTAGGTAAAGTGTCATCATGCTCAATTTAAACAAGTCTCTACCATCTATCCTCCCACTTTGCTATATACATCATATGCTTCCTTGAATAATCCTCATCTGGCTTTCCTTTCAGGTTAATCTTATGTATGCTATCTTGATTTGTAACGAAGTTCGATGGTATTCACTGGATTCCACCAAAGTGTCTATCTAGAAAATGATACTCCATTATATGAAAACATATCATGGGTACATGATCCATCCATAAAACCACTCCCCTCCCTACATATATTAGGTAATCAATGTATGATCTCTAGAGTATATGGAGTCCAACAAATCTGTAGAAGATAAAGACATCTTAGTATGCTATATAAAAGGATTATATTAAATTAGTTACAATTTTATAGTACCTTTGTGGGCTTCTGTAGATCAACAATCTCTTTGTATATGTTAAACATGCATGGGAATCTGTTTGATGTCAAATACATCAGCCCATGTACATGCTAATGGACCCTGAGGTGTAGTACTCGTCTCAATCCTAACGGGTGCTAGATGTGGGAATCTATCCCATGTCCATATTTGTAGAAGAATAGTTGCACCTCCTATCTCTGATGTCTCTAGATGTGCTACCGAGCACAAATACCTATATATCCATGTTAGATAGGTAGGCCCTCAGCTATGGGTACGTATCATCTGGAAATCCTCTAGTGGTGGTAGGAACATTAGATGAATTAATTATCCGGATGTATAAAAAAAACAGTACACTACCTATCAAAAATAGAATATATGGTAAAACATTTGTATATCGATCTTTCAACTTAAAACTATTTAAATACAAACAAAATGATTATAATTACCCATCAATAATAGCATATATGCTCTGGTGTGTCTGTACATCAATATCTCACTAGCTCCCCATGGTGGACGTGTCAGTAATAGTGTCTTTCGACCAAGTCATCTTCAATTTCTGTCCCTTTCACATAAGTCTAGCTAGACATGTAATGTGTGGCATGTGACTGCTTTGCCTTATATAGGCAAACCAAACGGCTGTTGTATATCCTATAATGTCAATCCGACCTCCCCATGTGTCATATGGAATGTACGGGTCTCTTGTTTCCACCTCTCAATTAGTGCTGTAATCAGAGCCCAATCGAGCTGAATAAATGGTAAACATGTTACTCCATCAAATCTAGCTTGCTGTAAGTATCGACCTATCCTAAGCTCATATACATTATGCATGTCACAGCGTTGTTCAAAGATGCCTCTCGTCTACGACAAAAAATCAAACTAGTTTCCTGTAAAAATTAATTATATTAGATTTGAGCAAATAAGATTGATAATATTAATTTATCATATAGTGAAGTTACATACCTCTCCCATCCATATAGACTTTGATCTATATGAATCTTACAGTGTTAGTAGTGATCTGTCTGTAAGTCCAGGGTCCATTTGCATACAATTAAAACAAAAGTAAAAATACGTGAGATTTTATAGAATTGTTTGAGATATCGGATATATTGTATATTACAAAATTTATATGTTCAAGTGAAACAACAAAAAAGTTTATATTTTTTTAACCTTACTCTTTTCTACTTCTTAAAACAAGTTCTTATATTGTGTCCTTTCTTTCTACATTTCGTGCAACAATTTTTTTTTTATTTTTTCTTTAAGATCCATTTCGTTGTGATATCTTCTTGTTGCTGGTCTTCCCTTTTCTCTTGCCTCATAATTGATAGAGGCAATTTACCACACTTTCTAGGGTTAGATTATGGTTGAATATTTCTTTAATTCATGTTTAATTTAAGAGGATTTGATAAGAACCCTAGGTATAGAAATCCAAGACCTAACATGCAACGATGGAATTAAAACCCCAGGATCGCCTTGAAGCAAGCGATAAGAACGTGACCTTAACTAAACCTATTAATTAGAACCAACATTATCAAGAATGAAACTAGACCTCAATCAAACTTGTTGATTAGAACTCCCATTGTCAAGGAAGATTTCCCCAAGCTTTTATGCCGAAGAAACCAAATTTCGTCCTTTTTCAACAACTAAGAGAAAATTCTTGCAAATGAAAGAAAACTCTCAAAATCATGCATTCAACTCATATCTGACCAAGCATCCATGCAAGGGTTCATATATGCTTCAAAAAACCTTGGAAAACAAAAAATAAAAAGAAATTCGAAAATTCACTTCTAATAAAGATAGGCCGGCCAAAAGCTGGTAGCTTACATAGCCAAGTCCGAGGACCTTTAGCACTAAAGCTAGCGGCCTTTACATCGGCTCTTGAAATTTCGATTCTAGTCGTTCTATAAGCTGGCTATACTCCGGTAACCTAAGTAGCCTGTACCAGCAATGTACTTACCAAAGCTGGTGGTGTTGTAGGCGGGGCACAAATCCACACCGAACATTGGCTTTCTCTGAATATTGGTCGGTAGGCTTTGTCTTCGATAGGTGTTTCCAGCAAATTGATAAGCTTGTTACTTGTGTTGGAACCTTGTTGGATAGCTTGTTTCTCTTGAATCTCTATAATCAATCCATTTAGAGCTTCATTTATCCACTTTGATCTTGCACTAGTCATTGGTCCTCCAATATCTTATAATGGATCTTTGTGCTTAGTTGGTTCCTTAGTAGTTGTTGCTACCTAATCCTCATTAGAATTGGTACTTAATTAGAAAATATATTCATTTCAGGTTTAAAAAGGAGTAATACCAACATTTAGATTGAATTGAACAAGGATTGAAATGGAAAATATAGCCTAGATATGATAACGTCCATCGTATAGAAGTGGTCGTCTCATATCTTTATTGGAGAAGCAATAACGAGCATGACAATGGAGAAAACAAGAGACATTTGACCACAGAGAACATGACAATCATCGAAACGGCCGTGACATAGGTGGTGATCTTCTCGGACCTTGCTAGCATAATGATATGACCGCTACCAAGGTGGTGATGTCCGCTGACCTATTATAAGAGCTTGATACAATCATTGTTCAAAAGGATTAAACAAAGCACAGTGAAGATCACAGCCCGTGATACGATTGTGATCATTAGGGGGTCAATTTGCAGAGTTACATGAAGATCCAACTACGGTCATTATCAATTGAAGATTTGTGATATAAGGAGATCATGACCTTTACCACGACCATTATCTACCTTGGATAATTGCTTCCGATGATATAATGGCTCATGAAATAGCTGTAATAGCTGTTATTTTTAGGATATCTTCATGCCATTTCAGATCTAGATACCTTTTTAAAGAGGAACAAAGGCTAATTGATACATTCTTTCACCAAACAGACATTATCAATGGAGGAATCATATAAATAGCTCTCCAAACATTGCAAAGGATCATTGACGAACATACCAATCATTGTTTTAGACATGACTTTTGATCATTCACCATTGTTATCATTGTAGTCTTATAGTATCTTTTGTGTATAGGAGGGTGTATTATACAAGTGTACAAGGAGCATTATTGTATCAACATCTTCAAGTGAATCCATTATTAAGGGTTGTTTTCCATGTTCTATTCTCTTAAGTTTTACCTGCATTATGTTATGTTATTTCTTTACATGCATGAGTAGTAGTTAGAGCTTGTGAAGTTGTGTTTAACATGTATATACGTGGATTAAATGCCAATTGTTGTTGAATTCACTAATCTCTTTAGTGTGTTAAAGTATTCTAATTCTAGGTAGTGCACGACTTAAGGTTAGGCTAGCTTTCCATAGGATGTGATTAAGAAATCTACTTATGGAATAGATCTAGGCTATAGAGAGAAGTTGCTCATGATGCCTAAAGATAGGATCGTGAAATCTTTTACATTTAATTAGAAATTACCTTAGGATCATATTCTTAATGA
Organism: Combretum micranthum; assembly: GCA_024138025.1. Classification (NCBI taxonomy): domain Eukaryota; kingdom Viridiplantae; phylum Streptophyta; class Magnoliopsida; order Myrtales; family Combretaceae; genus Combretum; species Combretum micranthum. The sequence continues at coordinate 101,242 of JAMXBD010003286.1, forward strand.
GATCTTAGTCGGCTATTAACTAGGAAGAGATTCTAGATCGGCAAGATTGGGATTAGGGTTCAATAGACTCAAGAGAGATATTAATCTAATTGGTAGAATCCCGTAGTTAAGAAGGGCACAATAAATCGTAATGTTGTAGTACATGTTAATTCATCGATGAAGCAAGTCTGATGTGTTGTTAATTGTTAGAGTAACCTTAATTCATTAATTATTGTAGTACACATAGTTATAGTTAGTAATCAGTTGGTTGATTAATTATAATATTCTAATTCAATTTAATTTGCTAGATAATAATCAATAAGGCAAGTAATAGTACTTGTCAAGGACCCTAAGGAATACGACTCTATAATTTGTTCCCATACTACATTTAATAGGTATAATTGCCTGGAACTAACCAATCCAGATGAATAGATCATAGGACTTAATTAGTAAAACTCGGTCGAAAATAATTGCACCAAGTTTTTGACGTTATTGCTGGGGAATTTCGTTAAGCAATATTAGGAAAACTTGATTGTTATTACTCTAGCCTTTTTTATATTTGTAATTTTTTTTTTTTTTACTAAACTTTGATTTGTTCTTTGGCTATAGATTTATGACCTAAAGTTGTGCAACCAAAAGCCATGTTCGATTTAGAGCCTAAGAGAACACTTCATCAGAATCTATGTAAGATCAAGGAAATCCTATAGAAATCACTTCCCAAAGAGAGAGAAACTAAACTAGAATCATCAAGTATGAGTATAGGAACTGAAAATATGAACCCATGAGGGGTAAACGAAGTTACGAATCCTAGACTTGTATATGAAACGGTACCACCAATAAATGGGCATAATCTGGTTGGAATTGATGGGAATAATGTGCAAGGTGCTAGAGCAATCAACATGTGGCTCCGAGAACGATGATAAATTACTACCAACAAACGTAGATGGTGCAAGTACAAGTATACCATGCCATAGAGTGGTTGCTAACAATTTCAAGATCAAGCGTAACATGATTCAGATGGTCCAGCAATACGTTCAATTTGATGGGTTCTAAGATGAGGATCCTAAAGCAACTTCAACTTGATTAAAATGATCATTTTCCTATGTCAGCATGTAAAAACTCAACTAGAAATAAATAGCAGTTAAAATAGAGTTGTATGATTTTCTAGGTACCTATTGTTAAGTCTGACTAGAACACACTCAAGGTCACCATGAACTTAAATAGACCTGCACAGTATCACTTACACTAATTGCTTGCTCCCAAAGATGGTGTTGTTGCTACTTTGTTTTTAGAACATGAAACAACATACAATGATTAAAGGTAACTGGAAAATATGTACTAATTAATAAAACTACAAACTGATGTTCATGTCTAGAATCAAATTGATTGACACACACATTATAGGAAGGCAGCATAATTCAACACACATAACAAACTGATGTTCAATAGTTGAATATATATTCACAAACATGTCCAATAAATGATGTTGATGGATTTACAATATGAAATCATGTCAATAACAATGGCGAATTAGCTATAAACCCAATTTAGACAATTTATCAAATAGTTGACGTGCATAACAATAATTCAATCAAATTGACAAATAAATTGTGTTTTAGAAGTAAATTAGCATACTTAGATGATCTTCGTATGTTGTGGGAAGTGATTTTTCCAAAATCAAACAAACACCCTAGTTTTGATGGAGATCATGAAAAGTGCGAATGAGAGGGAATTAGGAATTTAAGTTTCTATACGTGCGAAGAAGAAGAAGAAGAAGATGGAGGTGGGTTATATATGAAAGAGTGAAACACATATCATAAGTGTGATTCATTATTACATACACACCATTTTGCCAATTGGATAAAAATAGAAAAACGCCTGTACAACGTGCGATTCACTTGGTGAATTGCTCCTCCTATGTAGGTTTCAATATATCGCTTTTTTATATGCATTTCGTTATTACATGAATTGTGTTTTTTATATGCATTTTATATCAATCTGAATTTGCAATTTGTGCACAGTTGAATAATCGGTCTAAGATGTGTTTCATTATTACATGAATCACACTTTTTATATGTGTTTTACTATTAATCTGATTTTGCAATTTGTGCATAGTTGAATCACCAGTCTAAGATGCAATTCATAAACCGCACCTTTTATATGCGGTTTACTTTCAAATTGAATTTCGAATTTGTCCGTCGTTTAATCGCAAGTCAAAGATGTGATTCACTTCGATAGCTGAATCACTTGTTCTAAATGCGTTTCTATAGTAACCAAAAATTTGAATATGTACATCGTTGAATCGTGTTTGGTAATGACAATATAAGATGAACCACCTTTCTATAATACATTTCATGTTGATTTATTTTGAATTGCTCTTACAAGATGTGATTCAGTGATGCATAGCTGAATCACATCTTTCAATGGCACTTATTTTGTAAAATCATAAATCAATTTTTACAAGAGATTTTGCGATGGTAATTTAATAATTAATTTTGTCTTGTTTTTATTTAAGTAATTTTTTCTAGAAATCGATAGACAAGTGTTTCACCCAGGCCAATTGAGTGATTCAACCTAAGTTTTCTCATATTGAAGCCTTCTTGACCCTAGACTATATTCTTAGATGAATAACTCTCTCATTCTTCTAAGACCTTAAGCTCTTTTTTGAGCAAGAAGAAGAGGTAAACCATGTTACGAAAGCTTTTTTTTCATTGTTATAATTTTATACCAAGAATTAATAATAACTACGCATTATTACTTGTAGCAATTTGAGAGATTCCAAAGATTGAAAGAGATGCGAAAAAAGATAATTTCGATAAGTATAATTTTGCAAATAGAATACGCATCCATTAAAAATTGTAGTATGTGTGGAATCGCTGAACTCATTCAATCAAATCAGGTGATCTTAATATATATAGACGAGAGAAACAATAATGGAGAACTAAGAAAATAATCATGTATGATCTTAGAAGAACACGTTTAATATAAAAACAAACTCTACAATAAGTTATTTATATAATACAACAAAGCAAAGTAAGTGCAAATTGTGTGTAAAATAAATAAAACACATACCTAAGTTATAGCCACTCACAAACCTAAGTCGATACAAGCATCTTGTATTTGTGTATTAGAATTAGCTTTAATAAGAAAATTTACTATCTTTCAATGTGTGGAATTATAAGAAGTTTTCAAGAAATCTTTAACAACTTGATCTCTGGTCAAATGCACATCTATATCAATGTCCTTTGTGTAACAATAGGAGTAAGGATTGGCTGCAATATGAAGTGCTAACTTGTTATCATACCAAAGAGTAACAATTTAGGGAAAGTAAATGAAGAGATATCTGATATATAAAATCCCCAAAGCATCTCTTTGGTTGTACGACCTAGATACCTATATTTTGCTTCGATAATAGATGTGCTCACTATATTTTGTTTCTTCATTATCTAATAAATCAAAGAATTATCTAACAATAAATAATATCCTACCAAGAAATTTTGATCATGTGTAATCAAACCCTAATCCACAAAAAAGAAAAAAAATTGACCAAATCAAGTGTATCATCTTATGGATAAGATAAACCCAAAGAAGAAGTACCCTTTTAGTACTAAGTAGATGATAAGCTGCATGAAGATGGGTGGAACGTGGATGAGAGAGAAACTAGCTATTTTGGGATCTAGAGTTATTACACGACAAGGTCATTTTACACAACAAATTTTGATTCAATTGTTATGGTTATTGTTTGAGGATACCACTAGAGAAGACTGAGGAGTTTCAACGTCTTTATCCTCATTACTACCTTAAGGTTGTTTTCAAAAACATAGAGAAGATTGTTACAACTCATCAAACAAATTAATAAAGACAAGGATATTCTCCAGATAAATATAAGGATTTTGTAGTAGCATAACAATAGTCAACTAAAAACAGTTAAAGTAGGCATACTTGCAACTGATTGTAATAGAATAAGATTATAAACAACACGAATATAAACAGTGAAAGCAAAAGGGGAAAAGGATTCTTTCCCCTAACTTAAACAAAGTCTTTAGACTAGAGAGTAAGCTCTCTCGAATCATCATAGTATCTTCAAATTCACAACACAAATAACCATTAGAGAGAATAGTATTGATCAAAGAAGAAAACAGAGAGAGAGCTCATGTTGAGGTTCATACCTGTGTAGTAGAGAGGCAAGACTAAGGAAAGGAAGTAGAAGTAGGGTAGATATTGAAAGCGGCTGGGCTTATTTCAATATTGGGGCCAATACTATCATTTGGTGCTCTTGTCTTATTTGGAGTAGCATTGAGATCTTAGAGATTCTTGGAAAGTGAGTATTGTGCTCTTGAATCTTGATGGCACCTGAAACAAGAAACATGACTTCAGATGAAAAATTAGAGAAATTGTAAGCTACAATTACACAAGAAATAGACAAAAGAGTTAGCAGTATTAATGAAGAGGCAAAACGAACTATAAGCAATAGCTTATTAACTATAGGGAATCAGACTCCAGTAGTAGCATCACAATAATCAAATGGCAGGAAGTCATCACTTTCCAATGGTGCCAACTCAAATTCCATCCTTAAAGGCATTAAACTTGAGATTCCCAAGTTCAATGGAGAGGATGCGCTTAGATGGTTATTCAAAACCAAATATTTTTCAATTTCCATAAAGTACCTATGGACAATCGGATCACAGTAGCTTCCTTTATAATGGAAGACAGAGTATTAGAGTACTACCAATGGTTAAAGAAGAACCACAAGATTACTACATGTGATGCTTTCAAGAAAGTAGTTGAAAATAGATTTAGACCATCATTATATGAAGATGTCCAAGGATAGTTTCATAGTTGTTGCAGATATATTGTGGAAGATATCAAACCAACTTTGAAGCTCTATCTAATAGAGTCTTTGGATTATTGGATAGTTTCTTGATCATCTATTTCATATCGGGTCAAAAACCCCATTTGAAAGGTTAACTACAAATCGCAAGACCACAAGACATGATTCAAACCACTACATGAAGCCAAGCATAATGATCAGCACTAACCTAAATGCACTCAAAACATCTAGCCAAGATTTCTTTCAAAACCATCTTCATCAACCTTACAATTTACTAAACCTAAAACACTTAACTAATCCTTTTCTTTTCTAAAACCAAAAACTAAAACGTCACTTCCTATTAAGAAACTATCACCGAAATAGATGGTAGCAAGAAGAGAGTGAGGGTTGTGTTACTACTATAGTGAGAAATATAGTAGAAATCATAGGTGTAAAGGAAAATTTTTGTTGATGCTTGTAAATGAAGATGATTGTATTAATGAACAGAATGCAAAAAATGAATATACAATTGAGGATTCTAAGTATATGTTGTTTGATGATTCTTTGTCTAGTGATGCTAATGTCACAATGAGTTTACATGCATTATCAGGTATATCAACACCTAAAATTTAAGATTTACAAGCATGATCAACATAAACCAGATTCAATACTACGAGATAGTGGCAGTGAACACAATTTCTTACAATCAAGAGTAGCTAAGTTTTTGAACTTACAGGTAATAGCATCACATGGATTTGAAATAATTATTAGGGATGGAACAAAATTATGGTGCAAAGGACAATGTGAAAATGTACCTCAATGATCTAAGGTTATGAATTCCATATGCTTTTTCATATTCTGCCTATACAAGGGACTGATGTAGTCTTAGGTATCCAAAAGATGCAGAGATTAGGACTAATAATGATTGACTATACTGTAATGACTATGCAATTTAGTAGGAGGGTCAACAAGTGTCTTTATATGGTGATTTAGCTACTATGCAGCCAATATCACATCATCAACTATGGCATTTGATTATAATAGATGCTATAGCATCTTTCTATCAATTAATGGCTTAACCTTGTGAATCCACGTCAAGTATCACTAGCAATGATGCTTTTACAAGCATATTGGGCAAATTCTCTATTATATTCGAGACACCTACATCATTGCCACCATACTGTAGTATTCAACATTAGATCCATTTGAATCCAAGTACTATTCCTATCAATGTAAATCCTTATCGTTACCCACATTTAAAAAAAAATAATATAAAAAAATAAGAGATGTGTTAAAGCAAGGAATTATACGAAATAATACAAGTCCATTTTCTAGCCTTGTTTTGCTAGTTAAAAAGAATGATGGACCATGGCGATTCTGCATAGACTATAGAACATTAAACAATGTTACAATCAAGGATCAATTTCCAATCCCTGCAATAGATAAGTTGATAGATGAATTGCATGGAGCAATGATTTTTTCTCAATTAGATTTAAGATCTGGTTATCACAGATTAGGATGTTGGAGGATGATATTGAGAAAACAACATTTCGTACAAAGCCGCTATGAATTCTTAATGATGCCCTTTGGATTAACTAATGCACCACTACTTTTCAGGCTATTATGGATGAGTTGTTCAAACCATTTTTAAGGAAATTTTTCATTGTATTCTTTTATGACATATTGATATATACTAAGAGAAAAGAGCAACATCATGAACACATAGCTATAGTGTTAAGCATTCTATTGGAGAATAATTTTTTAAAAAAATTATGTGTTCATTTAGCCAACACAAGATCAAATACTTAGGCCACATAGTGGGATGAAATGGGGTGCAACTAGATCTATCAAAGATATTAGCTATTAAGGACTAGCCTAAACCTAAAACAGTTGAGGATTTTGAGGGGTTTTTTAGGTTCTTTTGGCTATTATCGTCATTTTATACAAGGTTATGCATCGATTGCATATCCTTTGACTGGCATACTACAAAAAGATTGTTTTGACTGGACTTAATAGCCTTTAGGGGCTTTTGATAGATTCAAATTAGCATTGTGTTCAGCCACTATTTTGAGACTTCCAGATTTTTCATGTCCATTTATAGTAGAAACTAATGCTTCAAGTCATGGTATAGGTATAGTGTTATTACAACAAAAACATCCAATGGCATTTTTTAGTAAGAAGATGCCAGTACATTTGTGTAAGGCTTCTGCTTATGTGAAAAAATTGCATGCAATAATAGAAATTGAAAAGAAGTGGAGACAATACCTTTTGGGCCAACATTTTACTATCAAACTATGTCATAGAAGTCTCAAATAGATATTAAACCAAGTCATTCATATTCCAAAACAACAAAAATATTGATTCAAATTAATTGGATATGACTATACAATCACTTATAAACCAAGTCATGAGAACATTATTGCAAATGCATTATCATGACAAGGGAATGATCAAGTGGAGTATTTTATCATTTCAACACCTTAATTCAAGTTTATCGATGAATTGAAACAAGTGTATCAGGTGTCGCTAGCCTTTCAACAAATTGTGTCTGACTTAAACCAAGGGAAAACTATGAAATGTTGTCTATATTGGAGAAATGGGCTTTTGTACTATAAAGCATGACTATTCTTAGTACCTCAATCTTAACTCATTCCTGTTTCACTGTGCGATTTCATAGTTCTCCTATTGGTTGTCATTTCGACGTACTCAAAACCTAAAGGCTAGCTTCTTCTTTCTATTGGGAGGGAATGAAACGCACTATAGAGGAGTTTATGTAACAATACGTAATTTCTCAACAGATCAAATCTATGACTAAGGAACCAACTAGTTTAATATAACCACTACTTATTCTAGAAAGAGTTCAGGAAGACATCAGTGTGGATTTTATCACATCCCTCTCAACTTCACATGGATTTCCAATAATATTAGTAAGGGTGGATAGACTTTCCCATATTTTCATTTGGGTGTTCTTGATCAGCACTTTACAGAAACTAAGGTTGCAGAGCTATTCTTAAATATGGTGGTGAAATTACTTGGATTTCTAAGAACCATAGTTTCGAATAGAGATCCGATTTTCACAAGTAGATTTTGGAAGGAACTTTTTAGGCTCAATGGGACTCAATTATAGATGTCAAGTGCCTATCATTCACAATTAGATGGTCAGACAGAAGTGTCAAATGGAGTGATTCAACAATATTTGAGAAGTTTTGCAGTAGAATGTCTAACTCAATGGGTAAAATATTTACCATGGGATGAATATTCACATAATACATCCTTTCATCAAGGGGAAGAGGCAATAGTGTTTCATGTTGTTTATGGGAAAGCACCTCTAAATTTACTAGGCTATTTTAGAGGTGACTAGGTTGGAAGCATCGGACACTAAGATATGTGATGAATCAAGCTTTTGAAGGCACTACAATCCAGATTATTGGAAGCATAGATTCGCATGAAAGCAGTAGCAGATATTCATAGAAGGGATATTGCATTCAAGGAAGGTGATTTAGTCTTTATGAGACTCCAACCCCACAAGCAATCATCAGTTTCTCAAGGCTATCACAAATTGAGCAAGAAGTATTATAGACGATTTCATATCGTTCAACATAGGGGTGTGCAAAAATACTAATGAAACTAAAAAATCAAATCGAAACACAAAAACCAATCTGAAATATATGGTTAACTTGTCTATTAGTTTTGGTTTAGGATTACAGTTATGATCAACCGTTGCAATATTTATAAATATAGATAAATGCATATGATTTACATATGTTAATATTCATTGGATTTTTATTAAAGTACTATGTTTTGTTCTATATTTGATGGGAGTTAATGTGGTAATTGATTTGGTTTGATTTTGTTGATAATGATAATTCTAAAGGCTTGTTTTTCACCTTTTCCTTAATTTGATTTTCCTTTTTTTAGACTCTTGAATTATATATAATAATTTTTAAAAAATCTCTAAGATAAAAGCTGAAAAATAAGATTTGTTGTTATTATCAATTTGATTTGTTTACGTTAAATAGTTAAAAACAAAAAAAGGTGGTTAATGTTTATAATGGACCAGTTAAGGATCAAGATATAAAAAAACCGATCAATACAGTTAGATTCAAAAAATAAGACCACATATTGGTTAACTGAACCATGAACACTCCTAGTTCAACAAACTAGGGAAGTAGCTTATCAGCTAGAGTTACCACCTGCAACTAAAATTCATAATGTTTTTCATGTCTCAACTTTGAAATTAGCTTGGGGTATTTCCCTTCCTACTTTAGATTTACCCAATCAAGCCATGGGTAGCCATCCTTTATTATGACCACTGTTTATTTTGGGATCTAGGTGTTAGAGATTATGTCCTAGGCCAATTACTAAGTATTGTTATTTCATATACTTGAAGCCAATCACCAGTTAGTGATTTAATTTTAAAAAATCCAAAGAGAAGAATAAATAAATTATTATTATTATGAATAATAATTTACTATCACTACCAACCCTAATAAGATTAGGAGCATTATTGTCAGTGCAAAATACTGACATAATATAAATAGGTGTGACACATCTCATTAGGGTTAAAACTTTTACTACCACATTTGACAGCAGAGAAATCATGTAACCCTAAAAGAGAAACACAAGAAAACAAGATTCTTGTCATATAATCTAGAAGCGTTCTAGATTGTGCTAGCACACAAACGTGATTCCTTTTGGAGGTGCTTGTTTATGTGGACAAAGTAGAGGGTGTTGCGAGATTGTGGTACCTTGTAGATCCCGATTGATATTAATTTTCACAAATTTGAAATTGCAAGGTATTATTTCGAATCATTTTTTGTATCCGATTTAATTAGAACACATGGATTTAGGCTTTAGGGTTTTAATTTTTTCTGCTGCAAACAAGATTTAAAATTTCGTATGAAACCTTACATTGGTATCAGAGCCACTTGTGTTCTTAATTAAATTGGAATCTTCTTTTTTTTATCTACATATGATGTATGTTATTTTGTGATTAATATGCGATTGAATTAGATTCGAATAAGTTACAGCGAATAAATTCATAGAATTCAATTTTATGATTTTCGTATATATTCATGTTAATTGCAATATCAATTCGTTATTATGCATGATGGAATCAATACGAATATGATTCTACACGTGATATGATACAATTCAAAATTTTAAAAATCGAATCTGTTATTGTGCATGAGGGGTAAAACAGATCTAATTGGATTAGGTTAACATTGAATATATATACATATATATATGTTTATATATCTATATGTGTGTTTTTGGCGTTTTTCAATGGGGTTAAAAGGATCTGATAGATTTCAAATCAATCAGTTTAGTATGTTTAATATGATTAAACATGTTTCAAAATTTGTTATTCAAGGGTCGAACGTATATTGTTCAATTGTTGAACAAATCAGCAAATTTCAATTGTGTATGACACGAACTACAATTGTGAATTGTATTTAATTTTTTTTTTTTTTGAAATCGAATGAAATTTTTGCAGTTCAATAATTAAAGTTATGTTTTTCGTATTGCTGTAAATCTGGGTTTTAAGAATCAAATATTTTATTTTGCAATGTTTCGAAATCCAAATTGAAAGATTTGATTTTTCAATGAATTTTAAAACCCATATTTGATGTATTTTTGTTTTACAAATTAACAAGGACTTTGTTTTATGATAAATCATAAGATGGAGATGTGGAGAGGAATAAAATTATTTCATTATCTCAATATACCGTTTGTATTGTGCATATATATTACAAAATGGTACACGATATGTTCTTATATAGGAACATAAGTCGGCTAAGAAAAGCTATAGAGAGATACAAAGCCAACTGCAATAATGGCTGTAAAACTTGCTCCATGCGGTTACGAAAAATACTAGATAAGGTAAGAAACATGGTTTGACTAGTCAAAAAAAAAAAAACTTTGCTGTCCATGAGCTACATGCATCATGATAAGCTCCAAGCTGTAATTTTAAGATAGATGCCAAATGCTTTACGGAAATTTTTCACCACCATTTTTTTTTTTTTTGCCATCATTTATGCTTCAAAATGAAGCAATACCACCACCATCAAAATTGCAAATTATTTTTTCAACACCCCCTCTTAATTTGCAATTTTATAATTTCTTCTAAATTGTTTGAACTTTTCTGTTGGTACGGCTTTTGTAAATATATCTCCGAACTGCTCCTTTGTGTTGATAAATTCAAGTTGAATTTCACCTTCTTGTACTAAATTTCTGATATAATGATGCCGTAACTCGATATGCTTATTCTTCCGTGAAATACTAGATTCTTTGTCATAGCAATTGTTGACATATTATCACAGTAGATAATTGTGGGGGCTTCTTGTCATTGATTCAAATCTGCCAAAATTCTTCTTAGCCATATTGCTTCACATGCTGCATCTGTGGCTGCTATATATTCTGCCTCAGATGATGATAATGATACTATTTTTTGTTTCTTTGATGACCGAGATATAATATTTGATCCCAAAGAAAATACATATGCAGATGTGCTCTTTTGATCATCAATTGATCCAGCCCAGTCACTATCTGTATATCCAACAAGTTGAATTCTTTTTCTTTCACATGATGAATACCATAATTTTTGTGCGTTGCAAATATCGCAATATTCTCTTGGCTGCTGCATAATGTAGCTTGCTTGGATTTTGCATAAATCTGAAAATCAAGCTAACTGGGTAAACAACATCTGGCCTTGTGTTTGTCAAGTAAATCAATGACCCAACCAAACTTCTATACATTTTTGCATCAACTTTTGGTGATCCATCTTCCAACTGCAATTTCTCATTTGTTGCAAGTGGTGTGGCAATTGGCTTGCAATTACTCATTTGATATTTCTTCAATAAATCATCTAAATATTTTTCTTGAGAAATAAATATTTCTCCTTTGAATTGATGAACTTGAATTCTAAAAAATATTTCATAAGACTCAAATTGGTCATCTCATATTCTTTCATCATTGTCACCTTAAATTCATCCATAATGAATTGACTTGTACTTGTATAGATTAAGTCATCTACATACAAACACACAATAAGAAAATCATTTATACCTTCTTTTGTGATGTAAAGTGAAGGTTCACTTTGACTCCTTTGAAATCCATTTTTCTGGAAATAGCTATCAATTTTGTTATTCCATGCTCGTGGTATTTGCTTCAATCTATATAACGCCTTATGTAGGCGATATATCTTATCTTCTTTGCCTTTGATAATATATCCTTCAGGCTATTTCACATATACTTCCCCTTGCAATTCTCCATTTAAGAATGTTGATTTGATGTCCAACTGATATATTGGTAATTCTAATTGAGTTGCCAAAGCAAGAACAATTCTAATAGTCTCCATGTGAGCAACTGGTGCAAAAGTTTCATTGAAATCAACTCCTGGTTGTTGAGAATATCCTTTTGCAACAAGACGAGCATTGTGCTTTTAGATTGAACCATCTTCTCTATATTTGGTCTTGTAAACCCATTTTAATCCAATAACTTCCTTATCTTTTGGAGGATCAACAAGATCCCAAGTATTATTCTGTTCAATGGTTGCTATCTCATCATCCATGGCTTTAATCCAAATTTCTTCTTTTGCTGCTTCTCATATTTTTATGGTTCACAAGAGAAAAATGCAAATTCACATGATTCATAAATATCACATAAAGAACGTACCTTCCTTATTGGACTTTCTGATTCTGGATAAAATTCTTGTGTGCCTTGTGGTGCTGACGTGCTAGGAATATCAGGAGTACTTGGTTATGAACTTGATTGAGGATCTAGTTGCATAACATTAGATCCTAGAGGAAAAAAATTTTCCATAATAGGAGATTTTTCTTTCCAATCCCATGTACAATCTTCATCAAATATAACATCTCTTGAAATAACCAACTCATTTTTCTTTGGAATAAAAAGACAATATCCTTTCGATTCATCACTATAACTAGTGAAAATATATTTTTCTCCTTTCTCATCAAATTTTTCTCTCTTTTGTGATGGAATAAGAGAATATGCAATACATCTAAAGATCTTCAAATGATTAACTAGAGGTTTCCTCTTATGCCAAGCTTGATAAGGCACCTTATTGAGCACTGCTTTTGTAGGGGATCTTTTCAATATATATACTGCAGTTAATACTACTTCAGCCCAATAGCTATTTGGAAGACCTTTTTTTGTTAGCATGCTTCTAGCCATTTCCACTATGGTTCGATTCTTCCTTTCAGCAACTCCATTTTGTTGTGGAGTATGTCGCACAGTCAGTTGTCTTTTGATTCCAACATCTTTGCAATAATTTTGGAATTCATGTGATGTATATTCACCTCCACGATCAGTTCTCAAAATTTTTTAACTTGTGTCCACTTTGCCTTTCTACCATAGCTTCAAATTTAAGGAAAGTGGCAAATGCTTCTGACTTTTGCTTCAAGAAATATATCCACATCATCCTTGTATAATCATCAACAAATAAAATAAAATGCCTATTACCATTCAGGGATGGTGTTCTTGCTGGTCTAAATAGATCTGAGTGAATCAACTCCAATGGAGCTTTAGCTCTATATGATGTTTTTGGAAACGGCAACCAATGCATTTTACCATAAACACATCCTTCGCATAGTTTCTTAGGAGATGAAATATTTAGCAACCTAATAACCATATTTTTCTTCTTCAACAAATGAAGTCCCTTAAAATTCAAATGTCCATATCTCAAATGCCATAAGTGTGATTCATCATTTTTCACACTTTGCAAAGCATATTCTACATTAAGAGGTATAGATAAAGGAAATACTTTATTCATGCTCATCTTCACTTTTGCAACAATGCAATTTTTCTTCTTATCAGTAATAATGCATTCACCATTGTCAAAATTTACCATATAACCTCTTTGCAATAATTGACCAACACTCAATAAATTTTGAGTCAACTTAGGGACATAATGAACATCATAAATCAATTTGGAGTTACCTTACTTTGTATTGATAGCAATAGCTCCTTTTCCAGCTATTTCATGTTTTTTGCCATCTCCATGCTTTACTTTAGATTTAAATTTATCATCAAACTCAACAAGTAACTCCTTATTTCCAATCATGTGATTACTGCATCCACTATCAACATACCATATATTCTCAAATGATTGCTCAACATTCATACAAGAATAAAATACCTATTTATCTTGATTCTCCTTAGAAAAATTTGTATTTTTGTCATCTTCTCAATATTTGTAATAACAATCCCTTTCAGAATGATTAGGATTTCTTCATCTTTTGCATTTGAACCGACAATCCTTGGAATCATGTCCATATTTCTTGCATATTTTGCATTGAGATGAATTGCTCCTCATGTTAGATTCTTTTCCTCTACCACGACCTCGAGAATTTGATATCTACTACGTCCACCGACAATCCTTGGAATCATGTCCATATTTCTTGCATATTTTGCATTGAGATGAATTGCTCCTCATGTTAGATTCTTTTCCTCTACCACGACCTCGAGAATTTTGATATCTACTACGTCCACGTGTAGAGTTCGATGAACTTCCATAATTACTTTCATATCTATCTTGCCAGCTTTTTTGTTGCCTATTGATATTAACCTTCGAATGGAAGGCTTGCTCGAGATTTTGAGTATTAAATCTAATCAAACACTTTCATGGGCTTCTAATGATCCCATAAGTTTATCCAAAAACAATTTTGATAAATCATTGGATTCTTCAATAACAGCAACAATATGCTTAAATTTTGCTAGCAAACTTCTTCAATAATTTTTCTACAATCTTTTATCTGGAATTGTATCTCCATAGCCTCTAATCTGATTAATGATAATTGTAACTCTTGAGAAGAATTCTTGTACCTCCTCATTATCTTTCATAAACAAATTATCAAACTCTCTCCATAGATTCTAGAGTTTGATAGAGATAACTTTGTCATGGCCTCCATATTGTTTCCTTAAAATCTCATAGACATCATGTGATGTGGTTGCACCCATAATTCGCGGTAGTATTGCCTGACTAACCCCCTGTTGTATGAAAGACAATGCTTTGGCGTCTTTCATAGCATTTTCCTTATGTTCTTTACATTGAGGTACTATCCAGGTTGCTTTTACCTCTAGACTAGCAATGGCGGTATCATAACCTTCCTCAACAGTATCCCACAAATCTTGTGAGATAAATAATGTCTTCATCATTATGCTCCATATATCATATTTTTCACTAACAAATAAAGGAATACCTTGTTGGGAAAAATTGAATGTGGCATTACTGCTTATTGATGCCATTGTAATGGTTTGAGTGTATAGTGTTTAAGTGTTTGGATTTGTGTATAGAAAAAGGGGTCTAGCTCTGATACCAAAAATATGTTAGGTGCAATATATAAAAATTATGATAAATCATAAGATAGAGATGTGGAGAGGAATAAAATTATTTCATTATCTCAATATACCTTTTGTATTGTGCATATATATTACAAAATGGTACATGATATGTTCTTATATAGGAACATAAGTCGGCTAAGAAAAGCTCTAGAGAGATACAAAGCCAACTGCAATAATGGCTGTAACTTGCTCCATGCTGTTACGGAAAATACTAGATAAGGTAAGAAACATAATTTGACTAGTAAAAAAAAAACTTTGCTGTCCATGAGCTACATGCATCATGATAAGCTCCAAGCTGTAATTTTAAGATAGATGCCAAATGCTTTACGGAAATTTTTCACCGCCATATTTTTTTTTTTTTTTTTTGCCGTCATTTATGCTTCAAAATGAAGCAACACCACCACCATCAAAATTGCAAATTATTTTTTCAACACGAACGGAGTAGATTGATAAAGAGTCAATCAAAGCGATAGCTCGGCTTGTTTGGTATATTTCATACTGTTGCTCCTCAGTGCTATTATGTTGTGGTTGATACCTATGGTACAGAAGCTCAGATTCCTCTACATGGCGATACTATTGTTTGGATCTCCATCCTAAAGTTGCTTGGAGATGCTTGGCTAGTGCTTGGATCATCACTCAATTGGCTAGGCAATGCTTGCTTGTTTCAAATGCTGCTGAGCATAAGATGTGATCGGTTCTTCATTGCAACAACTACTATAGTTGATTGCAAAACATGCAAAGAAGCTTAGAGAATTTTCATTGGCTAATGTTGTCGAGGATGAAATGAGCTTGATCTCTAGTCAAAACTACATCAACTGCGGTTTGAGCTTATGAATTGAGCACTCTAAATTGAAGCTTAGCTAGTTTGTTTTGCCTGGAACTTAGGAATAGCTCTTATTGACATGCTATCAAATTTATTTGAGGTTGCTACCTTATTTTTGCTATTTTCTGCTATTTGAAACCTGCGAAATCGACTCGGGTGCTCACTACCTCAGATAAGGTCGGTTGCTGTTGTGCTTGGTGTGTATTGAAATCAAGTCGATGTTTCTATGAAGCAGCATCTTTTTGGGTCAATAAGGTACTCTTTTGTTGCTCAATTTGATGCTTGTTGCTGCACGTGCTTTAATTTTTATAGCTCGAAATTTATAGCTTTTAGTTAGTTTTGTGTGCTGGACCGGTGTTTCATGTGATGCTTAAGCTGGTTGGATTTGAGTGCTCTTTAAAAACAGTAGGTACTTTCGAAACTCAACTTGTGCGCTTCAGAGCTTGTTGTGCTGCAATTTTATTACTTCAATAGCTGCTGTCACTTGATTTAAATTTGAGAAAGAACTCCACTCAATCTACTCCTACTCAAGTTCAACTTGTTAAGTTCTATAGCATTGATAACTCAAATGTTGTCAAACAATTCAAGACTTGATTTATGTCTTTTGATAGCTTAGAAACATGTAGTTACTTACTTTTCATGCACCTTAAATTGCAAGCCATTGAACTTATGCTGAATACAAGATCAAACCTTAGAAATCCTCTTTTTAAGTGAGATTTTCATAACAGTTAAGGAGGCTTTGCTTTTAGGAACAAATAACTACCATTTTAACTCCAATTTTGATCCCTTTTGACAGCCTTTTACATATTTTAGCATAACTGATCCAAAATCACTCAATATATTGTTTATAATAGAATTACACTTTAAAAGCACCATAATATGCATGAAAGTGTGAGATAACTGATGAGGTCATGACTAGAAGACGAAGAGTATACCCACTTGAGCTTCCACCTGGACCAGCTTTAAGGACTTGGGCAAAAAGATTCAAAAATGCACTCAATGGATTGATCTAGCAAGTTCAAGAGGAGGAAATCTATGTGCACACCGCTAAGGATGATCTCAAGTTGATCAATATCATAAAAGTCAGCTTAAAAATGGATCAAAATGATGGATGGATCGATCAGGAACAAAATCAGCTCAATATGATCAACTCAGAGTCCTACACCAGCTTTTCTACAAATCTACACTGCCAGCCTAACGGCCTTGTAGAGAGAGAACATAATCAAAATCCTTAACGCCGACGCCAATGCCGCCAATTTTCTCACCTATGCCACTGGCATTGAGCTTCTACATTGCCGCTGTACGTTGTTTGGAAATATGATAAGTAGCATTTTCTTTAATGCCATCTCAAACACTGGCAGTGATTCAGTGTCTACACCACTGGTGTTCCCATGTACGCTGCTAGCGTACAGCTGGTGTTCATTGTCCTCAGAACATTAATTTTTGTTAGTTTGTTTATAAGCCACTTGTTTGTTTTTCTAGACTACTAGTATACACGTAATGGTTGCCAACGTACTTTGGACAACTTTTGAGTTTCTTGTTTTGTCTTTAGGTTTTCTTTTGTTTAGATATAAGTATCCTTGTTGGTTTGTATTTGGAACATTACTTTGATAATATAATTGAGAGATTTCGTTTTAGTTCTTGAATGAACTTTTTTCTTGAACTTATCTCATCAATTTCATGGCATTTATATCTGACTTATCAATCGAATTGCCACATTCAATTGTGACATCTACATCATATACCAAGTTTCTTGCCTCTATATAAGTAACAGGTCGTGGTTCCATTTAAACATGATGATCTTGGGTTATAATTTCAATTGTATTAGTATCAAGTGCCATCAAATTGGCGAGAGAGTAGCATTGATCAATAGAAGAAAAAAAGAGAGAGTTCATGTTAGGGTTCATACCTGTGCAGTAGAGAGGCGAGACTAAGGAAAGGAAGTGGAAGTAGGGTAGATATTGAAAGTGTCTAGGCTTATTTGAGTATTAGGATTAGTACTGTCATAAATCAACACCATCCTCCATCATAGAGATCACCTTGCATAGCCACAATATGCCAGCAACACTTCATCTGTGGAAACACCATCTCCTTTTTTTAACAAACTGTAGAGCCTGAATTTTTCATTTCTAATTTAATTTCTTTTAATTCGATTTGTACCCAACCTTACCCATTTGATACAAAACCTTAATAGGGAATTGAAAGAAATTCAAATTTTGTAAAGATTTTAGGAGTCACCACCGACCATGGTTAGAAAAATTAAGTTAAGGTTAATGGATTGGTTGCTCCTAACTTAGCTACTAGCATGCGAGAAAAATTGACTCAAAACAAATTTTAAATAACCATAGTTTTCATAAATCTGGGGCTACCCTATCAAAATCAAATGGTTACTACCCTTAAATTCTTTAATTAAAGTTCATTCCTTCAATGCCCTAAAATGTTTAATGTTTGAAATATTTATAAAGTATAGTATTTACAAGCTACTGTTAAAATTTACAAAGTAAGAGAAATGTTGTTTACATTAATTACATTGTGATAATAATTATAAATAAAAATGAGTCAAATTGATATTTACAAAAAAGAGGAAACATAAAAGTTTTTTTTTTTTTTCCTTTTTAAGTCACTCTATAAGTGCCTACGTACTCGTTAACCAAGATCAAACATCATGTAGTTCTTTTTTGAAAACTTTAGTATGTTAGTCAATTTTAATTTCAAAACCCTCTCTCTATAAGTTTGTTAAATTTTTTTTTTTTTTGGCAAAAAATTGGTTTTAGTGTTATAAATCCTATAAATCTATCAAATTTGTTTTTATATTAGAAATCGATTTTTTAAGGTGATAAAGTTTATTTCTTTAGTATACACTAACAATTCCCTATCATATCTCTAATTTTTTTTTTTTTTTTACATTCTTATTTATAATTTTTATACACATATTTTTTTTATTAAAAAATATCTTTTATCATACATATTTTTATTATTTACTTTTTATTTCATTCTTTTTTTGTTGTCTTCTTCTTTTTATTATTTAAATTGAGCTAATTAATTAAATAAACTAAGAAAGGAAGAGGAGTAAACTTACCTAGTTTAACACACAAATGCACATGGATTAGGAACGGCAAGTGGGTCGGGTTAAGCATGGGCTCAGGTTGGACTCAGGCATGGATTTGGGCCGCGACTTAGACTAGTGGCTGGCTGTAATGCAAAACCACCAATTTGGCAGTGGTGAAGGACGAACGCGATGTCGACCAGGTGTTTGGGACATGTTGAACACTCAAGTGTGATTTGTTTCGACTAATGAACGGCCAAAGATGGTGTTTCGGCTACTATAGGGGCAGTTAACGGTGACAATGTCCATCGAAGGTTATTCTAGGAATTTGAAGGCTATTTAACCTACTAATCTGAAGTTTAAAACTCCTTAAAACTTCCTCTACCCTCAAAATATTCTAGAATTGCCTGCAAAAACAAGGATTTCAAAAAAAAATTTGAAAACCTAGAAAGTTAGCACAACTTGTATTTGAACTTTTAGAGTGGATTTCTTGTGATTTCTTGATGATAGATGTGATGTTGAGCTCCTATTTATACGATTGAAACTCGAACAAGTATGAAAAAATATTAATTTCACTTAATTTCCGATCGATAAAATTTGATTTTTTTAACTTAGTTAATCACGATTTCGTGATTTTCCTTGGTCAAATTTGAATTTCCTAAGCATATTCCTTGTTGTCTTGCTTCCAGGAAGCTTCGTTTTGATTCAATTTGGTCAAATCGTCCATTAATGGAGATGAAGTTAACTTTGCATTCCCAATTTTTTCCCCACTTGAAGATGAATTTTGACTCATTAAAACTATGAATCAAGACCACTTTTTGGTCTTGAGATGTTCAGGTACGAGAAATCCTCTAAAACAAAGGTTAAGATGGTAGCATCATCATCCATAGTCAATCAGAAGGTGACACATGGCACTCACGTGGGAAAAAATAAAATGAGGCATATGCCTCCTTCATGAGTTGAACCCAAGACCTCTCAAATACATGTCAAAGACTTATTCATATAGATTGTCAATTTGTGTCTTATTTTAGTTTGCATAGAAAATGTAATTAAGGCTTATTGCTTGGGCCCAATTAAATGGGTCATCCCATTATGGACTATTTAATTGGGTCCAAGGCTTCTTTATAATTAAAATTGATATTATATTAAATTCATATTCCTTTAATTTAACACCATGAGTCTATATTAATTTCATATTCCTTTAACTTAACACCATGAGTCTATTATAAGCTATCACCATTACATTCTTATATTTTTATTATATATATTTAAAAAAATGTAATTGTAGGCTTAATATAATATTTATTTTCATCATAAATTAAAACCTTAATGGGAAAAAATGTGGTGTCTACACAAATCCTTGGACTTGCTTGAAACATAAGTAAATGGATCCCTACCAACAAATGTCCAATTCCCTAATGCATCCTCTTCCAACCATCTCTTTAACTCGAATTCTTTTCCAATCACTTCCCTACAGTTCCTCTAACCTCCCCATAACATATAGATGATATGTAACTCTTTTACCCTTTTTAACAACTATTCCATCGAGCCAAACGTCATCATTTACTACTTTCTTAATATCACTAGACACAAGTGGATAAAAACTCATGCCTTTGCCAAGGGAAGCATGAGTGTATACCATATCTTTAGCATCCCCAAAGATTGATCTTTCATATTTTTGTCTTATTTCTTTCAAAACTAATTATTCAACCAAGGGTTCTTGTGGAATAGACAAAACTATCATGTTGATGCCGAAGATGTCATGTCATAGTTTACAAGAATAAAACTAATTACCATGTCTATGACAAAGTCAGAATCATTGGAGTGACCCACATCTAAGAATCTTGATAGGAGGTTAGTCGAGTTAATGGTAGACTCATTTTTCAATCCCTTCTTTTTTTTTTTCCCAATACAATTGTTCTAGCAAATTCTCTAACCTTAGAGACAACAATCTTGAGACACTTCTTTGATTTGAATCCTACAAATTGTTTAAGCTATAGTTGTCAAAATTACGATTTTACCTATAAGATTTTATGAGTTTACGATTTTAGGTGCCCTTTCCAAGTTGACTTGTACATAAGATCATTTTCTTTTATAGAATCATATGATTTCAACCAAGTCTACGTGTAAACATGGTAAAATCTTACATTTTAAACCAAGTCTATTGATTTTACCTATTTAAGACAAATAAAATAAAATATAAATAGTGTTGTGTTTTTATAAGCTCATTAACTATTAGATGATACGTCTTTTTCATTACATTTCAATTTTGTTTTCACACACCTTCTCTATCTCTTTCCCTTCTTCCCCCAACTTTCCTATTCTATATTTATGGAATTCATTCAATAGTTGCAAAGTTTACGAAAAAACTTATCCATTTTATCTACATGAATAAGAAATTAAGGTAAGTTGAAAAGTTTGATTCTCCTTTAATTCCTAACTTCTTTGGTTAAAAATAATAGAAAGAACTTAATTTTGACCCTACTTGCTCTTTCTTATGAATACTATATTATGGAAAAGAGAACTTGATTTCTCTATTTTTTTCTTTTATCTATTTTTTCTTATATCCATTATATTTCAAGTTTTTTGCAATTTCTGTAAGCATATCTATAGTTTTTCAAACTATTTTGTATAGGTTGTAGAAACTTATGTTTACACATTTTGATTCTACATTTCAATTCTACAAACTCTTTAACAATTGTACATAGAATCACAAGATTAACAATCTTGGTTTGAGCTTCCATTTTGATTCTTTTCTCTACTGATTTTTTGCGCATCATCAAAAGCTTATGCGAATTCAGCTTGTGGAAAGGAAGGCAACAAGTAGTAGGATCGTATCCCAAAGCAATCTTGCAAATATAACTAAAAGCAAAAATAAGGATGAGATGATCATTAAGCATATGTTTGTTGAAATTTAAAAACTCGATGATGCATGAATTTGACATGACAAACCTTGGCAAAATGACATATTTTCTTGGTATAGAAGTGTTATTATTTGTTAAAGGAGATATCTGCATGGAGGTGTTAGAAAGGTTTCATTTGGAAACCTACAATTTAGTTTATAATCCAATCATTTCGAGTTGTAAAGTTATGTAAGATGAAAATGGAGTTAAGGTTGACAACTGATAATACGAGATTATTGGTAGCTTAATGTATTTGATGGTAACTTGTTCTTATGTTATGTTTATGGTGAGTCCTTTAAGCAGATACATGTCGTGTCTTACAAAGCTTCATCTTTAGGCTGCCAAGAGGGTGTTGAGATATTTAACATGAACTCTGATTTTGGAATATTTTATGACAAAGGAAGAGATAAGAAGCTAGTTGCTTATATAGATAGTGACAATGCTGGAGATTTAGATGATAGAAAGAGCATCCGGGGTTATATTTTTCTATTAAATTCAATAGCTCTTTCATGGTGATCAAAGAAACAACCAATAATCACTTTTTCTACTACAAAAGTTGAGTTTGTTGTTGTAGCTTCATCTGCATGTTAGGCAATCTGGTTAAGAAGGATCTTAAAGTTTTTCAATCTTGATTAAAAGAGTGGCATAACCATTTTTCATGATAACAGTTCAACTATTGAGTTTTCAAAAGAATCTTGTATTACATGGTTGAAACAAGCATACAGATGTCAAATTTCATTTTCTTCATCAGCTTACAAAAGATGGAGTTGTAAAGTTGGTCCATCGTTTACCTAGTCATATACCACGTTATTAGACATGTAAAATGTGACTTTTTTTTCCCATTATTGTTGTGAGGCTATATACACATCAGTTATTGAATAAAAAAGTACAAGTTGTTATGTTATCACTTACTACTTTACACATATTCGCTTAACAACAAAAGTGTGGAGCCAATGCCACTACATAGAAAATGGAAAAGAAAAGAAAGAAAAGTATACGAGAGGAAAATTGAGAAATGTGCAGTAAGATTGAACATGAAAAATCCTAATATAAGAGGATGAAACCAAAGATAAGAATCATAAGTGATATCACAAAACTAGAGGAAAATACATATTATTATATAAATTCTGTCTCACAAAGCTTTATAGAATAGCATAAATGTTTTCAAAAGTATTCAAGAGTATAAAATGTATAAAGTAAAATTCCAAAACGTGTGTGGTGTGTGTGTGTGTGTGTGTGTGTGTGTGTGTGTGTGTGTGTGTGTGTGTGTGTGTGTGTGTAAGCCTATGCTAGAGTAGTAACCAAACCAAGAAACATGCTTTTAAAAACTTTCGAGATAAACAAGAAACAAGTTACATAAATAGAGTCATCAATCCACCCCTAATAAGGTCGTTTGACCATCATATATGCAGTTTTTGAAGTATCATCCCTATTAAAATTGTCTAGGAAAAAAAGACCATTTGAAGACAATGGAACAGTTTACTGCTGCTACTGTTGTTGCTATTGTTATTGTTGTTGTTATTGTTGTTGTTGTTGTTATTATTATTCGTCCTCATTAACATTACTAAATTTTCAAATAACAAATATATGATGACATGGTAAAAGTATAGTATGTTGCTAAAGCCTTGTAGGCTAATTAATGATATCAATGTTGTTCTCCCATGAGGATTGTATAAGTTCTAATCTTTCCTCCCCTATTGTATTCATTAGAAAACAAAAGAAATAAAAAGTAAGTCATTTAGAATGTACTACGTACAGTAAGATGAACAAAACCTGTAAAGTAGCATCACATGCATTACATAACAAAACGTACAAAGAGTTAAAAGTGATCATTATTTAAATAAACTGATTCAACAACAAGCACGAATACAACACATATAGGATAACTTTATTCTTGAAAGTTATTTGGTGTTTTGATATGATATCTGCGATTTAGGACTACTTTAATCATTCATAACGCAATGGGAACACTATGTAATACCACCGTCCCACAGTAAGACCAGGGCCAAATCCAAACAAGACCCCCAGTCAAGGCCTTCTCCTGTGGTGGCCCTTTTTTCCTTCTTGGAAACATTTCTCATCTCGTCAAGGATGAAGAAAACAGATGAAGCTGACATGTTTCCATATTCTCGTAGCACATCCCTTGCAGTCTTGAATTTTTCTTCCTTCAATCCAATTTTTTCCTCAATCTCATCCAGAATTTTTCGACCCCCAGGATGTGGCACCCAAAAGACTGAGTTCCAATCATTTACACCAACAGGACTAAAAACTTCATCCAAACATTTCTCAATATTATTAGAAATTAAACCAGGCACTTTCTCAGATAAATAGAATGTTAGACCTTCTTCACGTAGGTGTCCTTCGACCGTCCCCTCAGAGCCCGGTATAATAGTCTCAGCACATGAAACAATCCTAAAAATGGGTTTCTCTGAGGGTATATCAGAACCAACAATGATAGCTGCTGCGCCATCTCCAAATATAGCTTGACCTACAAGAGTAGCAATGTCATCTTTTGAAGGACCACGGAATGTAGTTGCAGTGCTTTCGGCACACACAACGAGAACTCGAGCACCAGCATTGTTTTCAGCAAGATCCTTAGCAATTCGAAGGGCCGTACCACCTGAAAAGCATCCTTGATGGTAAAGCATCACCCTCTTCACAGATGAGGGAAGACCGAGGAGCTTGACGAGTTGATAGTCAGCACCTGCACCCAATGGCACACCATGATTCTACTAATGAACATAGATATGAAGTTTTGAAGTTTTAATAAAATTACGCTAGAAATATTTTTGGAGTTAGGGTTAGATCCTAAATCAACCCTTTTGGCGCAATTACTAACCTGGCATGTCCACACCAGAGGTGGAACAAAAGACAAGATGTGTAATGTTTGATTTAGATTGCCCCCACTCTTTTAAGGCTTCTAGTGCTGCTTTCTCTCCTAGTTTTGGCACATGCTCAATCATTATATCATGACGCTCATTCAGGGATATACCATTGTAAGTGCATACATTAGGATTCTTTTTGAGAATTTCTTCAGTCAAGAGAAAGTGACGTTTGTCGATCCCTGATCTCTCACCTGCAAGGAAAATATGGATAATTCATTTTGTGTTAGATAATTCATATTGTGTTAGCCTTTTTTTTTTTCCTCCCCATTTTGTGCTTTGTAGTTTGTTGTCTAATTATTCACAAAACTAAATGTTCCCTCTTTTTATAAAGTAGGAAAAAAAAACCCAAAACCTTAGTTATTGTTTAAGAATGACATAACACACTATTTAACAATCAAGCAAATAATATATTGCATCTATTGGATGCTATTTTTATTTTCTTAATTGCACTCAAATTACATATCAAGAATTGATATTGTATTTTATGATATTACTATAATATCACCATCTTTCTTGTAATCTTTACTATTGATTACATGAGACGGTTTTTTAAAGAAGTAAATTAAGAAATTAAAGATGTACTACAAATCAACAAATCAAATAGCAATAACACTAACAAATCAAGAACATAAATCTAACTATAGTTCATAAGATTTAAAGTTTAATGTCGAAACCGATGGATTAATTAACCATGTTTTCGGGAATGATTTTCTAGTTTTGATTTGATATTTCATTTTTATCAGTTCTTTTGCTCACTTCTATAGTATATTGGTCATGTGACATATATTAAAAAACCTATATTACATGTTGAATATGCGATATAGCAATGATAATTATGTAATTATTTTTATCAAAGTCATATTTATATAATTTTTTTAAGATGATAATCTATATATAATGCATATATATAAAGTAAAACAAGATGCGAAATATACGATAATAAT
Organism: Combretum micranthum; assembly: GCA_024138025.1. Lineage (NCBI taxonomy): Eukaryota > Viridiplantae > Streptophyta > Magnoliopsida > Myrtales > Combretaceae > Combretum > Combretum micranthum. The sequence goes on from JAMXBD010003286.1 coordinate 126,997, forward strand.
GTGGTGCTTACATATGCGTTTGAACTTTTGTTTAAGCTCAGCCATATGCTCACTGTTGGTGACACGAAAGTAAAAATCGGGATAACTGGACTGGTAGATATATTCCTCAGGAGTTGCTGTGCCGATGGCCAGCACAGTTGCCAGACCCTTGGCGCGTTGGTTCTCTCGGATGGTATCTAAAGCATGAGCACCCATTTCTGGTTTTGCGATACTTAAAGAAGATAAAAAGTTTGAAGAAGTTGATGTTTTTTGGCCGAAGAAGAAGTTGCTGTTAAGTGTGGTAATAATAAACGATTCTCGGAGGTGTATTTATAGTGAGGGAGTTGCCATTTGCCGAGAAAAGTCGTAAGTTCAACTTTGTACAAAAAAGTCTGCCCGATTAAAGAACCGGGGCCCACTATGATCTCAGGGTTTAGTATTTCCTTATCTTCTGTCATGAAATTTGGAAGTATTTGTTCAGGAGCAAGAGTGACATGTTTCTCCTTTTTTTTTTTTTTTTTTTTTTTTTTTGGTGTTTAGAGTCGTGTCTCATTAATACTATCGAAAAGTGCCTAAATTATGAGTATTTCGGGAAACTAGTTTAATAAGTATTAAGGAAACATTATTATATGCCTTTGGGATTAATTATATACCCAGTATTAACAAAAAAGCATATAACAAAGAGTTGAAGTAGCTATTATTATTATTATTATTATTATTTAACGCTTGAAAAATATCTCTATGGCACCGTTAATATTTTGATCGAGAAAATTGATAGGGGCTTGCTTTTCAAAGGTACGAAGGACACATCATCGAACGAAAATGGAAATGAGAAAACGAGGGGTTGGTGAGGCAGAATAGTCAAAAGAGAATGGCAGCCAAGCTAGACTTAAAAAATAAAATATTTTATAATTGCTGAAATACCTCGAAAAGTAGAATTAAAATAAGGGCTGATTAGCAGATCCAATCTAAGTCCTCTTGTGTACGTAAGCTTTTGAACCCTAGACTTATTTTAGAGGGCTCGTTCTACTAAAACCTTAAACTTTTTCTTGAGCAAGAAGAAGAGTAAATTATTTCACTAAAACCTTTTATTATTTTTATACTTTTATACAAATAATTAATAATAACTGTACAATATTGGTTGTTGGGATGCACAAGAGGAAGACAATTATGATAAGACTTTGACTTAAAGTTTATAAGCTTTGAAAATAGAATACATAAACATTGAAATTGTAGTATGTGTGAAATTACTGAATTCATTCAATTGATTCAACTGATCTTCATGCATATGGATGGAGAAGCAATAATGGAGAAATAAAAAAAAAAAAATTGTGTATAATGTAAAAAGAACGTGTTTGGTACAAAAACTAACTCTACAATAAGCTATTTATATCTCTCCCATAAAGCAAAGCAAAACACACTCCTCACCCCACTCTTCCTCAAGTTGAGTCACACAAGGCCCAATATTACATTATGTAGTAGAATAGCCTTAGTAAGACAATTTGCTAGCTGTAAATGCATGGAAATGTAAAAATTTTCAAATAAACTTTAGTAACTTCATCTCTGGCATGGATAGATTTAGAGCCGGGCGAAGGGGGGGGGGGGGGGGGGGGGGGGGGGGGGG